>JAVGWX010000018.1:56935739-57103239 GCA_036924085.1 Ariolimax columbianus
AGAATCCTGTGGACAGATATGGAAATCACTTAACTAAGTCACTTCTCTTCTACCCCTTGGTGGTGTAGAGGACTTTTTAAAATATTCTTGCAATCGAGTGTGCTGACACAAACATGTGATTAGCCTATTGTCATTTGCATGATTGAGGGGTCATCTCTTTTTAGCCTTCACAAAAGCTACTATTGAGTAGGCATATTGTTACATTGATAAATTTTGCCTGACAGCTGCTAATAACTCGTTCTTTTCAGTTTTAACTGCCAAGGGTTCAATTAGATGAACTGCATGTACACAGGACTTCAGAGTTTATATCGTCCTTCTTCAATAGGACTGGGCTCTAATCTCGCTTTCTTTGATACCAGGGATGTTCAAAACGGGCAGGATTCAAACACACACTGTTTATCACTTCCATTACCTGATAGGTGACCATGACCTGCCTCTCGTATAATAATAGTGTTAATTAGTTGAGAAATGATGGAGAGGAAAAGGTGATTGAGATATAGGGCCTACTAGGTAAATTATATCCATGTACTGTCTATTACATTGCATGTGCTGAATAGGCAGGGCAGAAATATTTCTGTAATTTGTAGCATGTGCTGTTTTTGTTTATTTAAAAAAATAAACGGGTGGGCAAAATAGAAGCAGAATATTATTTATATTTTTCTGTTAAGAAATTTATTTTATTAATGCATAAATTTAATGGCAGCTTGATGCTTGTTTATATTTCGTTTTTCTTGCATGTTTTTTTGTGTGTTGTCAACCTTCAGTCATCATGATACCTGTGGAGCGCAGGCCTTCAACAAAAACACACCAAGTCCTCCTGTTCTGAGCCATCCGTTACAGGTCGGTCCAAGTCCTCTTAACAGATTACCATTTTCTGCCTTAAATGATTGAGGGATATATTTCTTTTTAGTTGGCATGTCCATTTTTTTTTCATTCGCCTCATGTCTCAATTCCCCAAGGCGGTGTGCGTTACACTACGGTTTTTATTTTACGCCTGTCTACCCAGTGCATCCAACTTTGGCATGCATTCTATATAATGGTCTGCTTCTTCTGCATTTTCTAAGGGTTTGTTTCCCTTGGGTAACAGTCGGTGCTATGATGGGGAGCGAACCCAGCACCTTCGGTGTTGTGAGCCATGTCAATTAACTACTAGCCTACGCCGTCCCTCCATATTTGTTGAAGTTCTTGTGTTTTTAAAATGACTACATGAGTTAGCCAGCCACATGCTCAACAGGTTTATAGTGTTATTGTTCTTTGCTCCCTTTTCTGGTCCTGCCAACACTTGGCTTATGGTAAATATTCATGAAAAGGAAGTATTCTTGTCTCCTTTTTGTCCCATACAAACTGGCAGCTGCAGCTGGTTCCCTGACAGGAAGTCTATATCGAAGCACTTATGCACACTTTTGTAGTTGTGGTTTCCGTAACAAATTGTTTTACAGGATGATGTTGCTAGATGTTGATAATCAACCTTCATTATTCACCTTTTACAATATACTTAAAGCGTTTGATTAACGTAGTGGTAGTTGTTGTTTAGTGCCCACAATGAGTGTGTTTCCTCTTTTGTGCGCCCTGAAAATAGCCTTAAGTGGCGGGTTGCAGTAGCTTTCCCCACATCCCGAGAATGCCGATCAAGGTGGAATAAAGCCATCCAGGCTGTTGTGCTATGCTTGGCTTTATCTGTGTGACGCTCACTACTGCGGGAATCACATCGATCCACACCTTGTCAGACAGACTGCCTTGCAAACAGCCTGTTTCTAGGGAACTCTACATAGAAGTGTGGTCTCGGTCAGTATATTAAACGACCCTGATGTGATGTCTTGGTCAGTATGTGTCTGACCGGACTAGCGTCTCAGTTCTCATAGTGTAGTGGTAGAAAGTGGTAAAAGGAGGAGGTATGGGGTTCGCTTTCTGTTATCAGCATGCTTCAGTTGGCCAAGCTGTAAATTGGTACCCGTCTTGCTGTTAGGATAGGAAATGCAATGGGTAAGGGAAATGGCCACCTCCACCTCATAAACAAGTTGCACGCGTGTACAAGTCGCTACCACTTCATCCCCGGCAGCAGTGTCTGTAACTGGTACTACCTTTATAATATTCTTGGATGATAACAGTAGGCCTTGAATATCTGTCCTCCCTAGACTCCACTTGAGTGAAAGTGAAGTATGACATACCAGATTCATAATGATAAAGTCTGCCCGAAATACGAGGACCAGAGAAAGCACATGCGGCCATCACCAGTGGCAACACTAGACAAGCTCTATGGCAGTGTCGACAGCCTCAGGATGACCGCTGCTTTTTTAGAAAAAATACAGGTTGACGTCTGACAGCGTACGAAGAAGAAGAAGAAGATAATGACAAAGTGGTATCTCAAAGCAGAGATACTCAACCTTTCGTAGTGATAAACACTTGCAGCCCTCATAATGTTAAATACACCAGCTGTAATGGAAATATTCGGAAGAAGTCAAAACAATTGCCATAATATCGCATATTCTGGCACTAAAAAAAATGTGCGGTTATTTATTTAGTCCCCTCCCATATTACAGACCTGAACAGTTTGGCAAACAGGATTGGGAGGGCATATGGCCTAGGGCTCGTGAGCTTGGCTTGCAATCCGAACGTGCCATATTTAAATCACGTTACACTTAGTTTCTTCGTCTTTTGTGTTCTTCCAGAAAAAGATGTGACGTTTTGTCGTAGTTTACATCGAGGCTGCGGTATCTGTGCCTTTCGGCCGACACATGCAATTTCAGCGGCCTTTTTGAGGTTGGGTTTGCCGTCCCTCTGTGATCCCTATTCTCTAAGTTAGACTACACTAATGCTGCCTGTTTCCAGGGCCACCGTTTGGAGACAGAATAGGGTCTTGATCAGCTCTGGTTTGCAGACCTTGATGAGTCTCTCTGGCTGCTGTTAGCTCATTCAGTGGTTTGCATCTTTGGCTCCACACTTGGTTTGACAGACCGCAGGCATGTTGTGGGTTTTTCACGGTATGATCGCTTCTCTCAGTTGACCCAGTTGTAAATAGGTGCCTAACAAAGTTAGGGGAAATTTTCTTGGCAGCCGCAGGAGTTGTTGAATTTGTGCTCTTTCACCCCCTGTGCTTTTAGCAATAAAGGCACTGAGCACTTATGAGGGCGTCACAGTGCAATGAAGTTGGTTCTGGGTGCCATTTTCCATTTCTATAATTAGACACTGTTAGAGACGTCATTATCAAAGGTCTCAGCATTTGTGAAGTAGGGTGACCATGTCCGTTTTTTACTTTCTTGTCTTCCCTAGTCATGTACCCATTTACAGATTATCTGTAGTAGATATTTTAAACATCCTGTAGCTTAGAAGGCCTGGGGGAAGGTACAAATAATTTGGATAGATTTTTAACTATAATTTTGAATTTTGTCAGCGTAGCGGCTATTAAACCTACTCTTTTCGATTTCTAACTGCCAAGGGATTTTTAACGAGCTTGACACTGAACGGGAAAAAATTCCCGTCTCCACCGTGATTTGAACCCATGACCTCTGGCACCCGAGACGGACTCATTACCTCGAGACCACTGAGTGCTAGTTAGGTATTTTTCCCTCTTTTTTTCAAACACACAATGCCCTTTTTTGGTTTTGGTATATCAGTGTATGTTACCATCTTGCTGCCATGGCATTCGAACTGAGAATAACCTTGGTTAGTTTCTGGATTGTTTTGGGAAGCTGTAACCTCTCTGATGCTACCGCAATACACTTCTATCATTATTCATCATCATTATCATCTGGTTGAACAATCCTAAGACTGGTTGTAATGTTGTCTGAGCATGTTTCTCCATTTGACCCTATCCTCTGGTTGATCAGTCATATGACTGGTTGTGATGTAGTCTGAACATATTTCTCAGTTAGACCCTATCCTCTGGTTGATCAGTCATATGACTGGTTGTGATGTAGTCTGAACATCTTTCTCAGTTAGACCCTATCCTCTGGTTGATCGGTCATATGACTGGTTGTGATGTAGTCTGAGCATGTTTCTCCATTTGACCCTATCCTCTGGTTGATCAGTCATATGACTGGTTGTGATGTAGTCTGAACATATTTCTCAGTTAGGCCCTATCCTCTGCTGCTGTCTTCATTTCAGCATAGGTTCGTACTTCAATATATCTGCATGTCTGAGATATAGAAATGAGTCTTGGTCGCCTCCTTCCCTTTTTTCCCAAAATCTTGCCCTTTCATGTCGCATATTCTGTCCTAGCCAACTTTACAGTCCGGCATAACTAATTAGATCTGTCAACCCTTTACAGTCCGTCCTAACTGATTAGATCTGTCTAAACCCTTTACAATCCTGTCAAATTGATTAGATTCATGTCTTAACCCTTTACAATCTGGTTTTATTGACTAGATTTGTGTCTTAATCTTTTACAGTTAGGCCTAATTGATTAGACTAATGTCTTAAGACACGAATCTAATCAATTAGGCCCGACTGCAAAGGGTTAATCTTCATTTGTAAATTATTTTAGTTATTTCCCTCTGTGCTTTTACCTCATCATCATGTAGCATGTCCTTTATAGAACTTCACTCTCATCACAGTCTGTCTGAAAGAAACTCTTTTCCTTAATAATGATTCTGCCTCATTGAGTACATTATTATTGGATATTATTTTTCTGTCCAACTCACTACCATTCTATGTAGTAGCACCACATTTCAAAAGCTTCCAAACTGTTTTCATTCTCATTTGTTAGTCCATGTTTCAGCCCCATAACATACAATTGGCCATACATGAGTAATCATTATTCATTTCCTCAGTTTTATCCTGATATTCTTTAAAATTAGAGATTTATGTTTTTCTTTGGTCTTCTTTGCTCATGCAATCTTGTCTTAATTTTCGTCCTATAGTGACCATCTTCTGCGATGGATTGCCTGTAATATGCAAACCTATACCATTATTATACAGGCCCCTCCCCGAGAGGGAATAAAAACAAAACTCTCAGATTAATAACAAATTATATGGTTACATTTTTTTTTTCAACTTCCCCATATCTTTATTGCATATTTTCCTGTAGTCATAATAAAAGCTTACTTTTCTGGCTTCTCTAAAAAATATTAGGTAACTTTTTGGCTTCTTGTATATTTATGAAAAGTCATATATTATTATTTTCATGAATGTCCACCTTTAGTGGAATAACGATCTGATTTTATTTTTGTTTTGAAAATATTTAGATAGTACATTGCAATGCTATCAGTTGCTGATCCCGTCAGTCCTTATCGTCGCTCCACTGATCGGGGACAACCCTTTCTAGGCACTTTTAAAAGACGTCCCAGAATATGGAAACCTTATTTCATACCCGGTGTTGTGGGTGATTGTGTTTAACGAGGCCAGATTTTCAGGCATGTGAGATCAATAATTCTATGGGCATAATCATGTTTTTTGTATTTCATTCTGAAGAGGTAGAATATGTCAAAGAAATTACAGACTTTCTTGTTTATTCAGGAACTTAAATATTTCTATATGAGATCATTTTCTAAGTAAAAAAAATAAAATAAAAAATAAAATAAATTGGCAGATCCTCAGCATTCATTCTTAAAAGGCCGTTGTGTCGTAGTTTACAGCGAAGCTGCGATATCTGCCCCCTTTTGGCCTGACATATCTGATTTTAGCACTGCGTTTTGGGGGTTGGGTTTGCCTTCCCTCTGCGATATCTACTCTTAACCAGACTATATGAGTGCAGTGTTTACAGGGCCGACACTTGGAGGCGCGAATAGGGTCTTGGTTAGCTATAATTCACTGACCCTGATGCAAACAGTCAGCCATGAGTCATTGGCTACTGTCAACTCTTTCACTGTTGCATCATCGGCCTACCCAATATAAGGTGTTAATTTAATTGAATATATTTTAATAAATTTTGTTGTTGTAAATTTAATCTACAAAAGCTCAAGGCAGAGAGCCAGACATAGTTTCAATTTAAAAATTAGTTTTTAAATTTGATTTGCTTTATATCATACAAATGGCATTTGTGAAATTAACTATTTTGTTGGGGCTTGCTCTTAGGTTTTCTTCTTCTTCATACGCTGCTCTTAGGTTTTGAACTTGCAGTCTTAGTCTTAGTCGACCTGTACTTCTACAAGGGCAGATGCCCCTATGCAGTCACAACAGCTCTGACGTGAGCTGAATGTAGCCAAGAGGAGGATTTTTTGCTTAGCGTCTATGCTAGAACAGCTTATAACTTTGCTGCATTGGGAAAAGTGCTGGATAAGGTCGTTAACCGATGTGCGAGTCCATCTTAATAGACTCAAACACTAGAGCAAAGTAGACCCACAGTCTGTTAGGTGCTATCTATGCTGCTCTTAACAAACCTCCTAACCATGGCCGGTGTTATAGCACATCACACAGCTAGTCACCTCTTATGACATGCTCTCTGTGAGGCAGTGGTGTTATTCTTGTCTTTGTCATACACAAAAACCCTGGTTGACCACTCGGGCACTTTTAGCCTTACGAAGCAAAATGTTGATATTTGCAGACAAATTTAGTTCTATCCGAATTGTAACATACAAAGTCTTTCACTGGATCAGACATTTATAAATGGTTTCTCAAACCATCCACACGAAACCACACAAATAAATTACATCACAGCATAGCCTGTTTACATTTTGTATAAAGATTTTGACAACATAGTTGACTTGTTACTTTACATGTGTAAAATTACTGTAACATCTATTTTCATTTTCCTTTCTCCAATTTGCAATTTGTAACTTATTAAAACAATGTATCCAACTACTTTAAGCTCAAATGTAATCAATGTTTTTTCTTTTATTATCACCATTATTTCTACTTTTCTCTTATCTCATGCTGTGATACGACTCACGTTATGGGCCACCTAATAATGTTTGACACGGCCATCAGGTCTGCGTGCTTAAGACAAATAGTTTTATGGAAAAAGTCTTGTGTATTTTTTTCTTTATCTGAGCAATATAATTCATAGTTACTTTATTTTATTTGTACGTATTGCAAACTTGTGCTTTTTACATGATTTGTATGTGCTTTTTATGTATGTCAAAGTTTTGGAGTGTAAACTAGAATTCATTAAAAACCAATTGCTTCATTCGGTGCATTGACCATTAACCACATCTTGGCAGCTTACACAGTCCTGGTCTATTCTTCCTGTCTCTCTCCAGGTGTAACTGTTTAATTGTAGATCCCTCTCACAATCTTCTCCGTGAATATTTAGTTCTACCTCTCTTTCTCTTCCCATGAGAATTCCATGTGAGAGTCTGCCTGGCTATGCTGGACAGTGCCGACTTCAGCATGTGTTCTATCCAACCCCAATTTTTTATCTTAATTTGTTTTCTCAGTGGTTGTTGTTGGTTTAAATTCTTGACCATGTCCAGCAACTTTGTGCCCATTATCCTTCTTAGGAATTTGTTAACAGGACTGGATTCTGTGTTTGTATCACCTTTAATTCTCCAGTTTTCAGCTCCGTTGAACATTGAATATTGAAGCTTTGGTGTGACTTGATTTCTCTGGATCTCTATTTGCTGTTTAGTGTCATAATGCTGTTCTAGTCTTTATATGCTGTTTAGTGTCAGGAATGCTTTTCTAGTCTCTATGTGCTGTTTAGTGTCAGGAATGCTGTTCTAGTCTCTATATGCTGTTTAGTGTCAGGAATGCTGTTCTAGTCTCTATATGTTGTTTAGTGTCAGGAATGCTGTTCTAGTCTCTATATGCTGTTTAGTGTCAGGAATGCTGTTCTAGTCTCTATATGCTGTTTAGTGTCAGGAATGCTTTTCTAGTCTCTATATGCTGTAAAGTGTCAGGAATGCTGTTCTAGTCTCTATGTGCTGTTTAGTGTCAGGAATGCTGTTCTAGTCTCTATATGCTGTTTAGTGTCAGGAATGCTGTTCTAGTCTCTATATGCTGTTTAGTGTCAGGAATGCTGTTCTAGTCTTTATATGCTGTTTAGTGTCAGGAATGCTGTTCTAGTCTCTATATGCTGTTTAGTGTCAGGAATGCTGTTCTAGTCTCTATATGCTGTTTAGTGTCAGGAATGCTGTTCTAGTCTTTCCAATTCTGGTCTTTATATCGAGACTAGGTGTCAGAAAGCTTTTGCTGTAACTTATCAGCTGTCACCACTGCTTTGGCAACTGAGCATTAGTTTGGCAGCAAAGCAACAACTGAGAAGCAGTATATTTATGCTGACTCTGTGCTACCAGTGCCAAATATGGCCTCTGTCCAGGGTGTGTGAGAACAGAATTTTGACATGTGAAATTAAGTGTTTGAGGAAGGTCATTAGTGTTACAGGAAAGACAGAATGTGAAACGATGACATTCGCAGTATGGTCGGCACTACGTGTTGTGCAGAATACATTTCCAGGCACAAAATATGTTGGTTTGGTCATCTCATGATAATGCACACTGATCAACTCCCACAATGGCTTACAATGCTAGTAGATCTAGTTACATGGTTTAGGGGTCGGCTGCGAGGCAGGTGGATTGACGACATTAGAGTAATTGTGTGACAATACAGGCTCACCTTAACCGACGCAAAGCACTAGGTGCACAACAGATGATTTAAGCTCCCCACGATGCTTACCGACATGAATAGAAAGAAAACTATCTATTTATCTAACATCTGCATCTGTACCTTCTGACATGTTAGTTGTAAGCTAGGATTAAGGTAGCCAAAACAAGCAAAACAAGTAGAGGAAAACTTGTATCTTCATCCCTACCCTATGCTAGCTATCAATATCATACATGGGTATTGAATGTGCTCAGGAATGAAAGCTAGCCACTTGCGAAATGCGTGCCTACAAAAGGTCACCAACAACACCAGCAAAGACAGAGTCACGAATATGATTATTTTAGAGAAGGTTGGAACAATTCCCTGCCTAAATTACATCGAGCAACAGAGAATGAAATGGTTCGACCATATTGTGAGAATGCAACCAGATCAAATTGTTCATGCAACCGTCTACAGGAGGAAGGCAGAGAGGCAGACTGAGGAAAAGGTAATAGACAGCTCAAACGACTCCTGCTGTAAAGTGGGGATAAGTGGCACTCGGGCCACAAGAGAGGCGAAAGACAAATACATACCATGACACTGGGTACAACCCGATAGAAAGTGAGACGATAAAAGAAAGAAGAAATAAAAAATCACAACTGACATTGAAAGATAGAAAAAGAATAGATGATTAGCAGTGAAGATGGAATAGTGTTATTTGTTTTTGGACTTCATTACAACCTAAAATGGCAACTGTCATTACACTCTCTTGTGATTCCTAGGCTGGATCATGGGCTCGACCCATAAGGCTCAAATTAGCCTGATTTCCTGTTCCTCTTTTCTTTGCCATGGTTTCTTTTCAAGTTTTTTTTGTCATTATCGTTGTTGTAAAAAATTGTTGTAAGGTGCTGTTAACAATAAAGCAGGCAATTAAATATGCACTAACATTTTTTTGCTGTGCCTCATGCTGTTTAGTTTTTTTGTCCAACCTTGTTCCTCATTTCTTCAGTTCCTGGAGTTATTTGCTTACTTTCTAATAATGAGGTTTCACCAAGGTCAGATCACTTGAAACAACCAATCAAATTAAACTATTATTAAAATATATATTTGTAGCAGTGACAACAATCACATGTGAGTTGTTCCCCGCTCAAACAGAATAGGAAATGTCGATAGAGCTGACTAAAGATAGTTGTTCTTCTGCGTTTGTTCTCAATCTCCCACTACCAGGCCTTGAACAGGGCTTTGTAAGTAGCATGATGTAGTCTAGAGAGCAAAATGCGTTGTGTCACTAGTTTACAGCTTGACTGCGATATTTGCACCTTTCGGTCCGGCTCTTGTGTCTTTGGCGCTAAAGATGGCTGTACATGGGGATGCAAACTCATAACCATTGCTAGGAAACCGCACTGCAAATGACCGTAACCGGTTATACCCTACATGTCCGATATATTTTGTGAGGATATCACTTGGAATACTTGTATTCAAATAGGCATGTTAATGTCTGTTGCCAGGTAGCCAAAGGCTATCGGCTATCTGTAGTAGCTATTTGACACTTCCTCTGCATCATGAGTAGACGTTGTGGCCTAGGGGTGAAGCGTCTGTTTCACAATCTCAATGTACCCAGTTTGAATCACGCTCGTGTCCAGTTTGGCAGACACGGGTTATTTTTCTGTCTTATGTATTTATGTTGCCTGTTTAAAGGTTTAGGGTGGGGAGGGTTAAAAGCAAGTTATGATATGCAGTGTTTGAACTATGCTTCAACATATAAAACGGCAGGAAAGTTCAGTTAAATGACGGTAATCAGAAAGACGAATATTTTAAGCAATCTGAAAGCATAAACTGTGGAAATGAAAGTGTAGCAATATACACTTTGGAATAAAACCTGACCATTCTAGTCAGGGAAAGCACTTTGCTACAAAAAGAGATGTTGTTTATGCCCATGATGAGTTTATTTCCTCTTTCATGCGCCTTGTAAAGAGCGTAAAGTGGCATGTTGCAGTATCTTTTTTCTGAGCATGCTGATCAAGGTGTGCGGGATCATCCAGGCTGTTGTGCTGTGCTTGGCGCCATCTGCGTGACACTCACTATTATGGGGATCACATCGATCCACATCTCGTCAGCCAGACTGCCTTGAAAACGGGCTATTTCCAGGGAACATTACATGGAAGAGAGATTGGGGTCTTGGTCAGTATATTGTGCCTGACTTTGACGCTATGTCCTGGTCAGTTTGTTGTGCCTGACCAGACTAGTGTCTCAGCTCAATGACCAGTTATTGTTTCAAATGCTCAAAATGAATAGGTTACTCTTATGTGCGCTCTGAAAAGGGCGTTAATCGATGGGTTGCAGTAGCTTTCCTCACATCCCGAGTGTGCTGATGAAGGTTGACCGTGGTCCTCCAGGTGGTTGTGTTATGCTTGACTTTATCTGCGCGTTGTTCACTACTAGGGAGATCATGTCGAACCTCACCTAGTTAACCAGACTGTTGTACTCGACAACAGCCCATTTCCAGGACAACTACCACAAGGAGGTCAAGTGAGGGTCTTGGCCAGCATATTTCTCCTGACCCTAGCTAACATTCTCTGATCAGTGTGTTTTACCTTACCAGACGTTAGCCTCATCGTCTCCCCCTGACCAGTTGAACACCAAATAAAAGTGCTGCAGTTGGTTTAGCCTTCCGTCACACTCAATTTACAACAACAGCGTCTAGCCTTCTGTCACATTCAATTTACAACAGCAACGTTTGCTTAGGCATCAGTGACCCATTGCGTCAATCGACCACTACCATAGCCACATGCTGCAGCAAAAAGAGGACACTCAAGTTGTAATTCTCATTGAACTTCCAATATCTGGGGATGAAGCCCTGGTGTCTTATAGTTTCATGGTAAGTGTGTCGACTGAGGTTCCTGTGGACTCCTTGAGAGAAGCCGTGTACTCCGCTGCCTTGAGATGGAGGAAGTTAGGATTAAAGGCATCACTCAGCATGTGAGTGATGTGTCTTTGGCAAGTTGCTAACCGGACAGGGTTCAATCTCTCTTGGGCGATGTGTTAGTCCATTATTGGTCCCAGCAAACAGTGTGAAGGGCGCCAATCTCGAGAAGTTCAGCCGTCTGCACTGGATCATTGAAATATGACACTGGATAGCCGAAATACTATTTCAAATAGCTGAAGACCATACCAGCATAATCAAAGGGAAAAACATCACAAAGTGAACGAACTAATTAATCCAAATGGAAAACTGCACAGCTGAACATAAGTAAGAATTCTAGTCAAATCCATGGCCTGGTAGTGTCCCATAACGGACTAATGCACGAGAGCAAAGTTAGATCTGTAACCTGTTTGAAACCATCTTTGCTGCTCTCAATTTAGAACTGCTGTTCAGATATTTTTTATAGGCTGTTACTGTATTTCTTTAATTTTAAAGTGCCATCGGTTGTAAAATGTTCCTCTTAATTCCAGAACCCAAACAATTATTGCTGTTATTCTAAGATGCATAATTACCACCAAAAGAATTATGTATAATGTCAACCAATTTACTCTCACTTAGTCACTCCTCTTCTACCTCTGCTGGGATGTAGAGGTATATTTTTATATACTTGCAATCGTGTGTATAGATGAACAAATGATTGGACATTTATGTCTTTGCATAATAGTAAGCCCATCCTTTGTTATATTCATGCCGGCCTATATTTGGTAGCAATTTCATTACTGTTATAATTTTTGCATGGGACGCTTATAACAGTTTGATCTTCTCAGTTTTCAACTGCTGAGGGCTCTTTTACGTTGAGTGTACATGGGACTTTCTAATTTTGTTTCGATCTCCGAATGGGCTTTGTGTCAGCACAATCTCACCTCCCTTGTGACTAGGGAGGGGACAAACTTACAGGATTTGAATCAGCCACCGTTTCATGGTTTTCTTCATTACTTGAGAGTTGAACGTCAAACCTCTTGGCTATAGCGACCCTGGTTTTCTAATACATATAATATGTATAATTTTATGTGATGTTGATTCTCTTGTTGTCCGCAAGTAAAACATAGAGCTACCACTACAGCTGACACCTTTATAGGAAGTCTGTATCTGAGAATTTGTGACAGTTTTTTCGCCGCTTGTCTGTATTCGAACATGTGGTTCGACTGGACTAGGAAGTTCCAGCTCACGATATCATGTTTAAATCAGTTACGTGTAACAATGGTCTCCCATTTACTGGTTGGAGGCGTGGGAGGGGCCGCCACCGCTCTACATGGCTCAGGCAGATAGGAGTCTCCTCTTCAGCTCTGGGTGAGGTTTGGCTAGAAGCCTCAGCAGCTGGACATGGTAAAGGTTGACCAACGCAACAGGCCTTAGATGCCTAGTCGAACATTATTATTATTTTTCATAGCAATGGTTTTAAATGATGAAGTTGCTAACCCCATGCACAACCCTGCTTGGTCACCATTTACGACATGCTTGGAAGGTTATAATAGACCTACTTTTTTAAGCTCTGATACCACTTGGGAAGTATTTTTGTATAAACAGTATATTTTTGTTGTTAAACCTATCTCCTGTATACAGTAAACATTTTCTAAATTGGCAATTTTTATAAATTTAATTGTACTTAACTTTATTATTATAATTTCTTTTTTTTTAAAAACTACCTTACGTAAAGCCAAAGCATATTTACAATATAACTTGTTGAAGTAACTGTTTGTGCCAGTTTGGAGTTTTGTTTGTTTGTCATTGAGCGCTTTTTTTAATTGAAACTGTAAAATGTGCATGTTTCTGTTCCAAACTGGTGACATTTGTGTTGTCACTGAGAAATGATTTATGAGGTCACTAAAGGGGGGGGGCTGCACACTTCGTATCACATAGATTTATAACAAAAATGTACTTGTTTAAGAAATCAAGACACTAATAACAAGATTTAAACAAGGAAAGTTCTAGAGGCCAATAAGAGAAATTTGCAATGAAAAAGACTTACCATCAAGAAAGTACTAAATAATTTAGCCAGAATCATTTTGACGGAAATCGCCAAGCAACAAAAGCTAGGGAAAGCTAAGTAAAATAGAAAACAAGTCATATAAACTGAATAATACATCCTTTCAATACAGAAATTGATAATGAGAAAAAGTTGCATTAGAAGATTACGGTATACGAAAAGGAATAAACCGAAGCTCAAAGTTTTAGTCACCAACATTCAATTTAATTCAGTGTTTCGTCAGATGTACCACAGCACACTGATATACCGCTAGACCCATATACGAGGCATGTTAAAATGAAACCGGACCAAACTTCAACAAGTGAACATACGTACGATGCGCATGATGATGTCATTTCTGGTGTAAACAGCACATATCAACCGTCAAGTTTGCAAAATTTCATTATCCACCGACTCATAGTTTCCTCAGCAGACCATTAAAAACATGGCGAGTGTGATACGGAATCTGTCCAGAGTTGATCAGCGAGTGATGATTCAGTTTCTAACAGCTGAAGGATGTCGACCAGTTGACATTCATCGCAGAATGCAGGCAGTGTATGCTGACAAAAGTGTGTCAAAAACAACAGTAAAGAACTGGACAGTGATGTTTAAAAAAGGATGTGAGTTAATGCAACAATATGCATCTGAGCTGGTCTCAGAAGATATTTAGATAACTCGCAATGTTCATACAGACAGAGGAATGCCTACTGCCAAAGCTATCTGTAGCAGGTTTTTTTTGAGGGATGTGGTTTTAAAATATTGTTGTGATTTTGCTTCCTGTCGCTTACTATGCATGGGTGAAAGTAGGTGATATATTGAGTAGGAACTTTATTTTTGTGGTAATATTTGCCCTGACATCAGCTAACAGCCTGATTCTTTTGATTTTCAACTGCCAAGGGTTTGTTTATGTGTGCATCATACACATGGTACTTCCGAGTTCTTCGTCTAGTCAGTTAAAACTTGCCGGATTCGAACCACTTACAATTTCTCGCTTTCGTTACTTGAGAGGTTAATACCCTACCTCCCAGCTGTAGGACTATATTAACCCTTTATAGTTCAAGGGCACAAATCTTATCAAATCTTTGCCGGACTGCAAAGGATTAAGACATGAATCTAATGAAATAGGCCAGACTGTAAAGGGCAAAGTAACAAATCAAATTTATTAGGCTCAACCGTAAAGGGTTAACAAATTGTTAAAATGCTGAAGAATGAAGTCTCTTAGCACTTGATCTCATACGGCAGTATTTGTCGAGGGTCTACCTATGTAAATAGAACATACAAAATCAAGAAGCAGCCTTCATATTTTTTTAAGTAACCAATATCAAAATATAGAGGTTACTTTTTGACAATAACTGGTAGCTGCTAGCACTCATAGCCAATAACTGCCAGCGACCAATAGGACTCTAGTCTTGTTTTTATCTACAACGTAGGCAATAGCTGTGATACCTACTATCGACAATGGCCAATAATAGGTAGCTGCTAGCACCCATAATAGCTAATAACTGGTAGCCGCTAGCACTCGTAGCCAATAACTGTGGTAGATGCAAGCACTTATAACCAATAACTGTTGTAGCTGCTAGCACTCACAGCCAATAACTGTGGTAGATGCTAGCACTTATAAACCAATAACTGAGGTAGATGCTAGCACTTATAAACCAATAACTGTGGTAGATGCTAGCACTTATAAACCAATAACTGTGGTAAATGCTAGCACTTATAAACCAATAACTGAGGTAGATGCTAGCACCTCTAACCAATAACTGAGGTAGATGCTAGCACTTATAAACCAATAACTGAGGTAGATGCTAGCACTTATAAACCAATAACTGTGGTAGATGCTAGCACTTATAAACCAATAACTGTGGTAAATGCTAGCACTTATAAACCAATAACTGAGGTAGATGCTAGCACTTATAAACCAATAACTGAGGTAGATGCTAGCACTTATAAGCCAATAACTGTGGTAGATGCTAGCACTCACAGCCAATAACTGAGGTAGATGCTAGAACTTATAAACCAATAACTGAGGTAGATGCTAGCACTTATAAACCAATAAGTGTGGTAGATGCTAGCACTTATAAACCAATAACTGTGGTAGATGCTAGCACTCACAGCCAATAACTGTGGTAGATGCTAGCACTTATAAGCCAATAACTGTGGTAGATGCTAGCACTTATAAACTAATAGCTGTGGTAGATGCTAGCACTTATAAACCAATAACTGTTGTAGATGCTAGCACTTCTAACCAATAACTGAGGTAGATGCTAGCACTTATAAACCAATAACTGAGGTAGCTGCTAGCACTTATAAACCAATAACTGAGGTAGCTGCTAGCACTTATAAACCAATAACTGAGGTAGATGCTAGCACTTATAAACCAATAACTGAGGTAGATGCTAGCACTTCTAACCAATAACTGAGATAGATGCTAGCACTTCTAACCAATAACTGAGGTAGATGCTAGCACTTATAAACCAATAACTGAGGTAGATGCTAGCACTTCTAACCAATAACTGAGGTAGATGCTAGCACTCACAGCCAATAACTGTGGTAGATGCTAGCACTTCTAACCAATAACTGTGTTAGCTGCTAGCACTCACAGCCAATAACTATAGTAGTATTCTCGTTTTATTGTTTCTTTATGTGGTTTTATTGTTTTTGTATGTGGTTTTATTGTTTCTTTATGTGGTTTTATTATTTCTTTACGCGCTGCCTTTTTGCAAGCTATTTGTATTTTGATTGATTGTTTCTTAAAAATTAGTCTTCCAAGAAAATTCAACCACATAAGACACCCACAAATTAATCATAATAATATAACAATCCCTTATGTGCCAATACATGTTTATTTTATTTGCAAACTTTTGCATAGTGCTAACATGTTTTTATGCTGTTTTTGTAAATGAGAAAATTGTTTTTAACTTTGTATATTATCACCACTATTATTGTTTATATTCAGCTTACAGACTAGAAGAATGTCAATCTGCATTGCTTCAGATATTGGTTAATATCGCATGAAATACAGAAGCGGGATATTTTTGAGACTTTTATCATCAAATAAATTCATTCAAACTGGGGGGAAGTGGTACTGAAGGACAAAAGGGGATACAAACGTGTTCCTAATTCTTAGTTCTTAGCCGACATGTACTTCTACAGGTGCAGATGCCCCTGTGCAGGTGCCAGTTATGGTATGAACTGGATGTAGATGGGATAAGGGTTTCTGCTTAGCGGGCTAGGCTCGAGCAGCTTAATACTTATAATACTCCGCTGCATTGGGACAAGCGCTTACGGAGGGTGGTTAATCGATGTGTGAGTCCATCTCAATAGGCTCAAACACTAGAGCAAAGTAGACCTGCAGTCTGTTAGGCGCCATCTATGCTGCTCCAAATAAAGCACCTAACCATGGCCGGTGTTATAGCATGTCACACAGTTAGTCACCTCTTACGATATGCTCTCTGTGAGGCAGTGGTGCTATTCTTGTCCTTGTCATACACAAAGGCCCCGGCTGACCACTCGGCAATAAAACATGGATTTTTTTTTTTTTTCCTGGTTTGGCTTTAAGCCATTATCTATATATTTTTTCATTCACATTATATTATCATCATCATCATCATGTTCCATGCCTCGTGGTGCTGGATAATTAATTCCTTCCACAAGCAATAGTCATTTCATCACTAGAGATGTTTTTCTATTTTTTAGTTCAACATGTCATGCCAGCCCAGATCTTTCTTCTCTGCCTTGAGATGTGTTCTGTTTTTTTGTTCACATGTCATACGGACCCAGATCTTTCTTCTCTTCTTTGAGATGTTTTGTTTTTTTGTTCACCATGTCATGCCAGAGATCTTCTCTGCCTCGAGATGTTTTCGTTTTTTTTGTTCACAATGTTCTGTCAGCCCAGATCTTTCTTCTCTGCCTTGAGATGTTTTCTGTTTTTTTTGTTCAACACATTGTACAAACCCAGATCTTTCTTCTCTGTCTTCTCCGCCCTTAATATTTCTCTTTCTCATCAGGTTTCCCAGGCTAACTTCTATGAGCACAGTCATACCCTGATTTATGACACTTCATACTTTCCATGTTTTAAAATTTCCAATCTTAACTTGTGGCACTTGATTCATAAATATGACCCCTTAGTGACAGGCTAGTACTAATCATGTCAGCAAGTACACTTGTGTCGCTCTTGTCAGTTTGTTATCAAACAGTGTTTGCTTTTCATTTTGTTGTTTTACATTGTATGATTACAGGATATTTAACTTGTATTTTACTGGTTTGATGTTATTGAAATATAAAATAACTGAAAACACTATCATATTATTAATAGTTAAAAGAAAGTCACAAGACTTGTATATACATTAATATCTCTTTATGTTATGTCTGTGATTATCCTGGACCTAAGTCAATATTAAACTGTTTATAACATTTGTTTTACTATTGTGATTAACCCTTTTCTATCCTATACAAATTATCCGATAGCTGCGCCAAATCCTACTTAATGTTGCAGGCGCTAAAGACAATGCAGGGAAAAGATTTTGACTTTATTTCGTCATCTTCAATCTGACTATCACTACTATAACTGTTTTCAGAATCAGAGTAATTCTCTAATGCCTACAAAATGTGTTCAGGTCTAAATCGTTTTGCCATTTCACTACGAGTGTCCGGCCTACAAATGAACAGGTCTGCAAGTCAAAATATACCGTTTGACTGTCTCCTACAATTCACCTAAATAGTAGGCAGGAAATGAGAACAAATAGTCTCTCATAAATTTTCAGTGTTAACTCGATAACGTGTGATCTATATTTAAATGTATTTCAAATATTTACAGATGAGCAGTTGAAACATAATGACAAATAAACTCACCAAAGGGTCACAAAGAAATTTGTTATGGCAAATTTACTAAACAAAGGATAGGAAAGGGTTACAATATATAATAAATACATAATGACAGAAATAAAGTCATGTTATGTCTATTACTTTAGATAAAATGTTCACTGATTAAACTTAGTGATAACTTTGACTTGACATGTACTACTGTTCTCAATGGGCTGCAAAACTAAATGAAAATTATTGATCAAGTGAAAAGTGCCTAACAATGTGGTTAACTTTTTCACTCAGGAATTTTAGAGCACCCTTTGTCAGAATTTTTGTGTGTGCAGAATTTTAAATAGTGGCGTGTGTGTGCTTAAACCGAAATACTTTGTTCAATGTTTTTATGAATATGTACACATTATATATGAAAATGAAGTGCAGAGGACAGAGAATAATAAACAACAATTATTTGGCTAGTAGTAATAACTTTACTATTAGTATATGCAAAAAATGCTGCATGCAATTTTTAAGAAAGCAGAAAATGTTAACAGCAAATTTTGCACACACCAAAGGCCATTTACTGTTGTAGTCAGTGAAACTGAACTTGTAAGATTTTAGTTATAAAGATAATCCATTTTTGAAATCCATCATTTAAAATTCATCATTGAAATCCATCATTTAATATTTCACAATTTTGCACATTTGTGTAATTTACAATCTTACTATGACTGCTAAGTGACAAGCCATATCTCAAATAACAAGAAATAAAACTGATTAAAAATTATTACAATAGGTTTTGAAATAAACACACACAACATCCTTTCCTATTCAAATTTGGAACCAAAATGTCTAACTCATATGGGAATATCTGAAACAGTTTTTTTAAATGTTGGCTCGATTAAACGGTCATATTTTAATTTTATATTGGCAAATGCCAAAAGCTGTGGTTCAGAATAGCGTAGGAAACAGACCAATGCTAATGGTCCAGAATAGTGTAGGAAACAGACCAATGCTAATGGAATTGGTCTGGAGGAAAAGAGTTAATAATCTAGTTAACATTTTTTTTGCAGTATAAGGGATAGTGTGTTTATTTTAGTTACAAATGTTTTATTTAGGTAGGTGCTTTCCTGCCCGGGGCACCATGTCAGACATTAAGTCTCTAATGTTCGGCCATGTGGACTGCTTTGTCATACCCCCTCAATGTATCATTCATATTACATGTTCCCAGAAGGTTTGCGCAGATCATCAGATGGGCTGGGCCTTGTTTTGCTCCACAAACACATGTGTCATCATCTCTGTATTCCCATCTCTTTGAGTTCTTTCATCATCCTGATACACCAGTTGGAGTCTATTTAGTGACTTCATGTTGCATAAGGCAAGTGGTGTCCAGGCGTAGTTTCCACCTGGAGCTCGATCTGCTTAATCAGTTCAGTCCATCTTTTGATGCAGCCATTTCTGGGACAAGTCTGTAGGTGCCTTTGTTAACTATAGGAAACTCTTCTTCTTTCTGAATATTGACTGTCGTACTTTCCTGTACGTGGTTAGAATAAATTGTCTTTTGATTAATTTTTGGTGATTTTTTGGTTGTTAAAATTAACTGTCAGAGAAGGAGGTCATACAATATTTGTTTATGTATGTGTAACAACTGGTTGAACTCTCCTAGGTTTTAAAACAAAATATAACATGCTAAGTGGCCATTGGTTACACATTGGAAACAGGCTCATTTGTTGTTGGTGCTTGTTTGTGTGTTTGTATACCACTTGAAGACATTTAAAAAAATGCTTTCACCTTATTTCTCAATTTCCCAAGGTGGTGTATGTTGCACTGTTTTATTTTGCGCCTGTCGACCCAGTGCATCCGACTTCGGCATGCATTTTATGTAAGGGTCTGCTTCCTCCTGCATTTTCTAAGGGTTTGCTTTCCTGGGGTAACGGTCGGTGCTGTGATGGGCAGCGAACCCACCTTTGGATTGTGTGCTGTGTCACTCAACCACTAGCCCACAAAGTCCCCGAAGACGCCTTTTATGTTTGTGCACATTATTGTTAGGAAATATCACTTTAAGACTCCCTTTGTGGGAGTACATTATTGTTATGAAATACCACTTTTAGATTCCCTTTGTGGGAGTACATTATTGTAAGGAAATACCACTTTAAGACTCCCTTTGTGGGAGTACATTATTGTTATGAAATACCACTTTAAGACTCCTTTTGTGGGAGTACATTATTGTTAGGAAACTCGCACTCGCTTCGATTCCCATCGTGTCCAGTTTGACAGACACTGGGTGTTTTTCTCATGCGATTGCTCCTCCATGTGCGGAAAGTAATGACAACCTACTGTACTGCACACTTGCGAAGAAACTTATAACAGCCAAATAGTTGGCGGTTGTAAGAAGCGACGTTCTGCAAATGACATGTTACTTACTTGTGTGTGTGAACATTACTGGTAGGAAATACCACTGGAAGAATTTAATTGTGTAAATGTATGTAGATTATTGGTTGGAATTCAGACAGCAAGACTCTAATTGTGTGTGTTTACAGATTATTGGTTGGATATAACACTGCAGGACTCTCATTTGTGTGTGTAGGTGCGTGCGTGTGTGCTCGCACATTATTGATTAGAAACAGCAATGCAAAACTCTCATTGTGTGTATGTGTGTACATTGTTGGTTTAATATAACACCGCAGGACATTCATTATGTTTGTTTGTGTGTTTGTATACATTCTTGGTGGAAATCACTCCGTAGGACTCTTACTGTATGTGTGTGTGTACATTATTGGTGGAAATCACTCTGTAGGACTCTTATTGTATGTGTGTGTGTACATTCTTGGTGGAAATCACTCTGTAGGACTCTTTTTGTATGTGTGTGTGTACATTCTTGGTGGAAATCACTCTGTAGGACTCTTATTGTATGTGTGTGTGTACATTCTTGGTGGAAATCACTCTGTTAGGACTCTCCGTGTATATTATTAGTGAAAATCACTCTGTAGGACTCTCATTGTCTGTGTAAATTATTGATGGAAATCACTCTTTAGGACTCTCCTTGTATATTATTAGTGGAAATAATTGTAGGACTCTCCTTGTATATTATTAGTGGAAATCACTATCCATTTATATAATTAGTGGAAATCACTCTGTAGGACTATCCATTTATGTAATTAGTGGAAATCACTCTGTAGGACTCTCCTTGTATATTATTAGTGGAAATCACTCTCTAGGACTCTCCTTGTATATTATTAGTGGAAATCACTCTCTAGGACTATCCATTTATATTATTAGTGGAAATCACTCTCTAGGACTATCCATTTATATAATTAGTGGAAATCACTCTGTAGAACTCTTGTATATTATTAGTGGAAATCACGCTCTAGGACTATCCATTTATATTATTAGTGGAAATCACTCTCTAGGACTCTCCTTGTATATTATTAGTGGAAATCACTCTCTAGGACTCTCCTTGTATATTATTAGTGGAAATCACTCTCTAGGACTATCCATTTATATAATTAGTGGAAATCACTCTCTAGGACTATCCATTTATATTATTAGTGGAAATCACTCTCTATGACTCTCCTTGTATATTATTAGTGGAAATCACTCTGTAGGACTATCCATTTATATAATTAGTGGAAATCACTCTCTAGGACTCTCCTTGTATATTATTAGTGGAAATCACTCTGTAGGACTATCCATTTATATAATTAGTGAAAATCACTCTCTAGGACTATCCATGTATATTATTAGTGGAAATCACTCTGTAGGACTCTCCTTGTATATTATTAGTGGAAATCACTCTGTAGGACGCTCCTTGTATATTATTAGTGGAAATCACTCTCTAGGACTCTCCTTGTATATTATTAGTGGAAATCACTCTCTAGGACTCTCCTTGTATATTATTAGTGGAAATCACTCTCTAGGACTCTCCTTGTATATTATTAGTGAAAATCACTCTGTAGGACTCTCCTTGTATATTATTAGTGGAAATCACTCTCTAGGACTATCCATTTATATAATTAGTGGAAATCACTCTCTAGGACTATCCATTTATATAATTAGGCAAAATCACTCTGTAGGACTCTCCTTGTATATAATTAGTGGAAAAAACTATGTAGGTCTCTTATTGTATGTGTGTGTATATTGCATACATTAATGGAAGGACACACCGCTGTAAGACCTTTTTTCTGTGTATGTATTCATTATTGGTAAGCCTTAAACTGCAAGAATATGTCCCAGGTGCTTTATGTTTATAAATTTAACCAAAAAAAACCCAAACTATTATTAACCAGGACTTTCCTCCGCTTCTGGATTCTGTCAGGAATTTCTAGCGCTGAAAGAAAAGATCCCCTCTGGCCCTAACAATTGCAGCGTGTTTGCATAAGTGTGCGTGTATGTGCGCACAAACATATAGATTCTTGGTTGGAAAAATTGCTTCATTAAGAACTAGAAAAGTGTGTAATATCTCATAGCAGACACGGCTATTGAGGATGAAGTGTTAACTACTTCGCTGTTTTCTGTTTCTAAGAATCGACATTACTGCACTTCGGCATACCCATACGTGCTCAGTCTCTCTCAGCAAATGGTGCAGGGTTTGGATGTTGTTGGTCCCTGTAGCTCACTGGTTGTACACTCTCCTGTTCCGCCCTCTCGTGCGTCCCACTCTGCTCGAACCTCATTTGATCAAAACTTTACAGTCTGTGATTGCTGATTCATCTATTTCAATGTCCTCATACAACAAACAGTCGTTGATTGATTTTAAAATGTTACTCTTATCCATCACTAACGTGCCCATGATGGGAGTTTGTGAAGCAAAGATGTCAACTCTTTCATTGCCCTGAACCCCAGCATGATCAGGACAGTAGATACATGTCACTGCTCCAGAAATACTCTTTCTTCCATAGACAAATAATACTTCACTGAATTAGGCCTCAGCATTTAGATGGGTGACTAGTACTCTTTCTCACTGTTTTTTCCTCTCTAACACTAAGCCAGATGCCCATTTACAGCTGGGTTTGACCAGAGAATGTTGTTGAACCAGGTACCTTACTGTGAGAAGCGAACACTCTACCACTGTGCTGCTTTGATGCTCTATGTCCTTTATCTCCAGTTGTGCAAAAGGTTTCTGTACCATTTTGTTTTATTTGGCAAAAAATCAAATGGTTTGTGTACAGAATAAATATTTAGTTACTGCTTTTTTGGGCCATTGTTTTGTTGCATGCGTAGCATGTCAAGTACTTAGTGGCAGTATGTATATTTTTTTTTTCTTTCTTGTATAACTATTGACACTGAGCTGATGTCATAACTTGTAATAAAAATCATTAACAGAAATGGTTGTTTCCCATTGTGAAGATGCAATACATGCTTGGACCTTTGTCTGTAAATTCTAGTTCACTTTTATGCTGTTGAAATTTTAGTTATTTAAAAAAATTAGTTATTTTCCCTTATCTCCAATTTTAATTTAGCAAGGGGACAGATCAGTTTAAAAAAATGAATTATAGCATCATCATCATTAAACATGTCCTTTGCAGAACATCGCTCTCATGACAGCCTGTCTGTAGGAAACTATATTTCGCAGGTCTGCTCCAAGGTCAAATTCAGCATCTCCTTGATGTTGTGGGTCCATCGTCTTCTTGGTCAGGCTCCCCCCTCTATTCCCAGTGACCATGTCTTCTCCAGTCCGTTGTGTCATTTGACGTATCCAAAAAACCTCAGGTTTCGGGTAATTATGTCATTTATGAACCAATTCTCCTCCACATCCGGTTCTTGCCGGATGGATTTGTTTATTTCTTCCTTTGTCCACGGGATTTTCAGGACTCTTCTGTAGCACTGTATTTCAAAAGCACTGATCTTCGCTCTTATTTCTTTTGTAATTGTCCATATTTCACATCCAAAGGTTGCCACAGGAAAAATGCGTGTTCTTAGGATCTTTAGTTTTAGTTCTGTGTTTGTATTATGCCATAGGTTCTGCATACTCCTTGTCTTCTGTATTGCCATAGTCAGTCGTCTTCTTACTTCTTTTGTACAGTCTCCAAGAATTATATAAGGATGCAAAATCCTTGATATCTATAATTTATACCCTGAATACACATTGAAAGTTACCTTAGGATGATGTAACACGACATGTCTAAAGCAGTGTTTAATTATACAATAAACAGACATGGAGATAATGATGTGTGAATGTATCCAAATATTACAATTAATGTCAAATGTTTGGTAATGTTATTATTATAGGATGGGGAAAAAAAAATTTGATAACAGGAATTGTGTGAACTTTTGCACACGTGGAGTAGACACAATAGCAAGATCTAGATAAGTGGCGAACACAGTGGCACTAATGGAATCTGAGATATAAATGTTTGTCATCATCATTATCATGTAGAATGTCCTTAACATAACTAGCTTAACTTAACTTAACATCTTTATACTGGTTTAGAAGACTGCAGAGTTTGATACAACCTTGTCAGAATGTCGCTCTCATTACAGTCATTTGATGGAAATCTCGATCAGCAGTCGGTCTACTCGCCTTCTCCATGTTCATATTTAAGATGTCCTTGAAGTCTTATGTTCATCTACGCCTTGGTCGGCCTCTGCTTTGTCTTCTAGGGACAATGCCCCAGAACTGCTTTTTACAGTCCCTCACAGCGCTTGATGTGGCTGAAAAACCTCAGCTTCTGAGATATAACGTAGTTTATAAGCCAGTTCTCTTCGACACTCAGATTTTGCAGGATGGCTTTGTTTGTTATTTTCTTTACCCAAGTTATATTTAGGATGATAAATGTCTAGGCAATGTACAATCAGTAGTTTGCCGTTGTTTCTGGCCACTTACCAATTTAAATCTCTGGTGCGTCCTGATTACACCAAGGCCTTTGATACGGTAAAACTTCAGAATCTGTGGAACATCATGAAAGAAATGGGTTTTCCTGTTATCCATCTCATTAATGGGTTTTCCTGTTATCCATCTCATTGAAATATTATATCAAGATCAACAAACTACTGTCTGAGTATCTGAGCAAACATCAGATTAGTTCGCAGTACAAAAGGGAGTAAGACAGTGATGTATTCTCTCACCTTATCTGTATAATATCTATACGAAATGTATAATGAGAAATGTTAGAGAAGACGAGAACATTGATAGTTTTGATACATTTACGATTGGAGGTTACGAGATTCCAGAGCTACGTTCTATGAAGGACATGATGATGATGGTGCGTCCTGAGCTTGATACCAGGCCTTCTTCTCTGGTGACCGTTGTCATTACGTCTGGATGTTTGTAATTGGTTGAAAAATATGCAAATCTCACATATTGATGCTGTATGGTTGAATTGTGTAAGTCAGAATAACATAATATTTTACAAAATAGAAAAATAGAATACATATAGAAACGCATAAAGGGACAATATTATATAAGTAACTACTCATGAAATAATGAGTTCCGAAGAATGTGTTTCCATTGATGGCATTAGTATAAAAAATATTCAATATTTTAAATTTAGTTGACACAATTGACCTTAAGAGATATGCTAAATCTATTGAAATCATTGTAAATTTGCACAATTGTCTATTTCTATATTTTATTTCAAATTAATATGATAAATTTATTTGCTGTTCAGTCAGTTTGCCCCTTACCAAATGTAGTTCTTAGTCGACTTGTACTTCTACAGGGGCAGATGCTCTGTACAGGTCCCAGCTCTGGTATGAACTGGATGCAACCGGGACTAGAGTTTCCTGCTTAGCGGGCTAGGCTCGAGAAGCTTGATACTCCTAATACTCTGCTGTGTTGGGACAAGCGCTTATGGAAGGTGGTTAACTGATGTGCGAGTCCATCTCAGTAGACTAAAACACTAGAGCAAAGTAGACCCGCAGCCTGTTATGTGCCACATAAGCTGCTAAGCTGCGGTGTTATGCCATGTTACACAGTCGCCTCTTACGACCCGACATACTCTCTGTGAGGCAGTGGTGCTATTCTTGTCCTTGTCATACACAAAAAACCCTGGCTGACCACTAAAATGTAGTGTAATTGTCAATATTGCAATGAGAAAACTGAAAACAGTGACAATGTTACATACTATAATTGAAATATGTTTCATAGAACTAAGTTTTACATCACTTAATTTGAATTTAAATTTTCATATAACTATTAAATATTAATAGTTAATATCATTTCACAAGATAGAAACATCCTACATTATCACAGAACTGTTATCTTATTCTTGATGAAACCTATCATTCATGTGAACATTGACAGACATAACGTTTCAGTACTTTATATAGTATAAAGTACACTGTAGTTTGGAACAGTGCTTCAAAAAAGGTCAAACGATGTGATTAATTATTACGGCATACCAGATCTCACACTTTCCTGGCACATCCTGATATGGCGACTAGCTTTAACCGCTCTTTTTACTTCATGCCTTGGTTTTGTTGTGATGTGTGAGATTTTGTTCTTTGGCCTTGATGGAGGCCTTGTCGCCGTAGTGTAGATGTCGTTTTGTTTATGTTCTGGTGTGGTCACCGAGCCATTACCTATACATGTTTTGATCAACTTTTGATCTTTAGTTCCACTGGAGCATAATCCTGGTATCCAATCAGGCAAGGATGCCAGGTAGCCAAATGCTGCTTGAATCTGTGTCTGTCCTTCGCCCTAGAGTACCATGATGTCCAAGGGTGTGGTGCAGATCATCTCTTCATCTCGGTGGATGGCCACGAGGGCGTATGTAGTTGTATGGCCACCTGAAAGACACCCTCCTCGTCCATCTATTGTCAGTCATGCAGACCACATGGTCGGCTTTTCTGCAAAATTTGTAACTCGGCCACAGATGTCTGTTTTTCGGATAGGGAGGTATTTAGAACTTTTCACTCATTGCTGTTTTGACTACAGTGGCATATTCTGTTTCAAGTAGCACGAACGAAGATGTGAGGTAGGGTCTATCAGTATGTTTCACATGACCCTGATTACTCTTCGCTCCCTGGAGTCTTTTCATATTTAAACGACAGAGAAGAAAATTTAGTAGATGGATGGTCAGGCAAAATATACTGATCAGACATGTTAGTTAGGATTAGACAAAATATACTGGCCAAGACCGTCACCGTTGCTTTTTAGTAGCCCTCCCTGAGAAGGGCTGTTTTCAATTCAGCCTGGCTAACGAGGTGAGGGATCGATGTGATCCCCGTAGTAGTGAGTGACACTCAGAGGAAGCCAAGTATAGCACAACTGCCTGGAGGACTCAGGCCACCTTCATCAGCACACTCGAGATGTGAGCAAAGCTACTGCAGCCCGCCACTTAACGTCATTTTCAGGGTACACAAAAGAGTAACCTACTCATTGTGAGCATTCGCAAATAACAACAACCAGATGGATTGATAGACAGACAGTCATGTAGATTACCAGTACACAGAAAGCCAGACTTGACGTTGACGTATACAGGAGGGCTTCAAATGAAAACCTTAAAAGTGAGATAGGAATGAGAAAAACTGTGTCTGTGTATTGTAACTTGTTAATTTGGTTGCTAACGATGTCAAGAGTGTCCTGCACATGCCATCATGGTGCAGACGAACAACATGATGTCATAATTGCAGTTCAAAGATGGCCACCACACTATTCACATGCACCGAAGAGGAGCATTGTTCTGTTATTCGTTGTTTAAGAAGTGAAGGGGTAAAACCTATAGACATTCATCACCGAAAGAAGGTCCAGTGCGGTGATGCATGCCTTTCACTCAGTCAATTGGCGATTTTCCTTTACGAGTGGTCAACGGCTGAAATCAACTCTGGGGTCACTACTCGCTATGCCTGAACCGGTCGTGAAGTCTGTCACAGAACTTAGGCCATTTAGGAACTTCCTACTCCACTCATACACTTGCTGTAGTGAAAGTCATGCATCAGCGTACTGAACCTTCATTCACCGATTAATTTCTATAGGTTTCACCCCTTCGCTGCTCAAAACACGAATCACAGAACGCTGCTCCCCTTTCATGCACTGGTTGTATACAGACTCTGCAGGGTCTTCTAAACCAGTATAAAGACGTTAAGTTAAGTTATGTCAATAGTGGGGCAGTCATCTTTTAACTGCAATTATGGGATCATGTTGTTTGCCTACACCATGATGGCATGTGCAGGACACTCTTGACGTCTTTGGCAACCGTATTAACAAGTTACATTACAAAGGCATGATTTTTCTAATTTCTATCCAACTTTTAAGGTTTTCTATTGAAGCCTCCTCATAGATAACATGGTCATCATCATCATCAAGTGGCATCCTTTCCACAATTATTGATCTTTCCTTTCACAATTATTTACCTTTTGACCTTTCAGCATTTCAGATGCTCACATATTTTCTATCGTAACAAGTTAGACAGATACCAATGCATACCATGAATCGGGACAGACACCTGCATCACAAAACCAACACGTACTCAACAAATTATATCAGTTTTATTGAAGCGAAATAGATAAACATCAGCAAATGTGTTTCATCTACTAACCATCTCTGTTTTAGCTGCTACAAATTTACAAATACAACCTCAATGCAATATCAAACAAGAACACACAATGGCTAGTGCACTTCTACAGCTGGGGTCTCAAACTTTAATTTGTTTAAGGATCTCATGAAGTCAAGTGATGGACCAAGGATGCATGAAGTCAAGTTAATGGGTCAAGGTCCACAAAGTCAGGTTATAGATCAGGTTAATAAACCGAAGATCTCACAAAGTCAGGTTAATAAACTACAGACAGTTAATTGACTAAGGACAGCATGAAATCAGGGTAATAGCAAAAAGACAGCACGAAGTCAGGTTAATAAACTGCAGACAGTTAATTGATTGAGGATCACATGAAATCAGTTTAATAGACTAAAAACCGCACAAAGTCAGGTTAATAAATTGACTAAGGACTGAAATCAGGTTAATAAACTACGGACAGTTAATTGACTAAGGACTGACATCAGGGTAATAGACCAAGGACTGCACAAAGTGAGGAAAATGAAGTAAAGACAGCAGATAGATCAAGAATCACATGCAATCAGGTTAATGAACTAAGACTAGCTAATAGATCAAGAATCACATGCAATCAGGTTAATGAACTAAGACTAGCTAATAGCTCAAGAATCACATGCAATCAGGTTAATGAACTAAGAATAGCAAATAGATCAAGAATCACATGCAATCAGGTTAATCAACTAAGACTAGCTAATAGATCAAGAATCACATGCAATCAGGTTAATGAACTAAGAATAGCAAATAGATCAAGAATCACATGCAATCAGGTTAATGAACTAAGACTAGCTAATAGATCAAGAATCACATGCAATCAGGTTAATGAACTAAGACTAGCTAATAGATTAAGAATCACATGCAATCAGGTTAATGAACTAAGAACAGCTAATAGATCAAGAATCACATGCAATCAGGTTAATGAACTAAGAACAGCTAATAGATCAAGAATCATCTACAATCAGGTTAATGAACTAAGAACAGCTGATAGGCCAAGAATCACATGAAATCAGGTTATGAACTAGGAACAACTGATAGGCCAAGAATCACATAGAATCAGGTTATGAACTAAGAACAGCTGATAGGCCAAGAATCACATAGAATCAGGCTATGAACTAGGAATAGCTGATAGGCCAAGAATCACATGAAATCAGGTTATAAACTAGGAACAACTGATAGGCCAAGAATCAGGCTATGAACTAAGAACAGCTGATAGGCCAAGAATCACATAGAATCAGGTTAAAAGACCAAGGACTGCACAAAGGCAGGATAACGCATTACTGACTACATAAAGTTAGGTTATTGGCCAGATGACCACATGCAACCAGGTATGTAGACCAAATGCCGCTTGAGGTCTGGTTAATGGACAAGGCTGCATAAAACTAAATCAGTAACACAAGGGTCATACTAAATTATCATTTCATATGCTCTTGATTAGCCAGTTTGGTCAAAATGTGTGTTAACAAAAAATTATTTAGTCGTATTTAATTATTATACGTCTATATTTATTATTCACCATTTGAATTTTTCACTTGCATGAGTTTTCGTAATTTTGTTTTGTTTAATCTCAGACTTTTTATCCTTAATTTTTCTTTATTGACTTTGTCTTACATTTTAAAATATTTAGATCAATCTGAGTACCACATGCGCGGGTGTACAGTGATTTTTGTTGTTACAATTTATTGAACACTGTTCTGGGTTTGATTTGTCTTTCTTTAATACTGATATTTTGTCTGTAATCTGTTATACTGATATTCAATCAGACAAAGGAAGTGCCAGATGTTTAAACTAAATGTGCTCTTTGGACTGGCGTACCTTTTGGACCAAGGGTTTCATTCAGGATATCTCACCATATCATTGGTGGACGTTCGTGTGGGGTTTCTTTGGTCTGGCGTACCTTTTGGACCAAGGGTTTCATTCAGGATATCTCACCATATCATTGGTGGACGTTCGTGTGGGGCTTCTTTGGTCTGGCGTACCTTTTGGAACGCCTACCTGATGCTGAAGATGAGGAGGCTTTGTCACAGTCAGGACCTAGTGCTGTTAAAAGGCACAAACGTTTGACTGCACTATCAACAGAAAATCGAAGATGCAATATTTGGAATGGGTTTAAAATACTAAATTCCATCACTACTACTGACTAACTGAGACCCAGACCTCATTCAGATTGCTGCCAAAATGTGGTCGACCATATGGCATATGGAGTGAATGAAGACCTGCAACTCACTGACACATCAACTCCATTTGACTGTTACCAACAAATATTTTCTTGTAGATATTATTCATATGTGGATTACTGTTATTCTGAAGTGTACTAGACCAATCGGCGTTACGTTTCAGTGGTTATTCATGGTTGGTGACATTTTTGTGTGTGAAAAATAGTTTCTATTACACAAAAAGACAATATAATTATTAACAATTACTTTTAATATTTTATGAAATTCTACAAGACCTTCATATTATTACGGCATATTCATTTTTCCTTTAATTTGATATAAACCATATTTGTCTTCCTTGTGAAATAATTAAGAAAAGTCAAGTTCTATGAAGAGACTGCTTTTATTAAAAAAATAAATCTGGCAAAACTAGTTACAAAATTATGGCCTGTAAAGCCCCTTCTTTTCTAACTTTGTGTTGCGGACAGGAAATCTGAGTTTGTAGGTCCGCATGTAATCAATCCACGGGCTTGAGACCCCTTTAATCATACGACTGCACTCTTTATCAAACGATATAATACTGCATAAGTAGCTGATGACGATAGTGAGGATGATGGACATGGAGATAATCTGACTAAAACAGCTCTTTAAAATGGGTAAGCCACGTACACAAAAATTTGTTGGTAATATTTAAAAAAAAAAAGTAACTTTAGTCTTTGGTTGGTGCCGAAGACCAATAGTTTACAACTCTGGGGTATCACGTCTTCATTTGCGGTCCCTTTGAGTATCTGTAATATTTCTTCTTGTTGTTTACTTGCCCAATTTTCACTCCTGCCGGAGCATAGAGTCACGATTACAATTGGCCTCCTTTAGAAAGCCTACAACAAAGCATCTTCTTTTTTCCCCAGTGGTGATTTCTATAGCAGTGATGAGGTCGCTAGCCCCATGCACACCTGTCTTTAGTCGCCTTTTGCGACATGCATTAAATTGCAGTGGACCTTTTTTCTCTTTCTCTGCATGGATCCGCTTGGGGAAATCTTAAATACTATTTCCAGATAAAGTCCTTTGATATTATTAACCCGTTACATCCTAACATGCCCAATATATTTTGTGAGGAAATCACAACTTTTATTTTCTTAAATGCAATTTGCACCTGCATATTATACTGGAATAGCATTTCAGTCTCATTTGTTAACACATAGTATACGAGTAGAAAAAGGGGAAGGGGGGGGGGGGGGGGGGGAAAGAGATCTTGCTGTCATGAATATATATTTCCTGTTTAAAGATTTAGGGTGTAAAGTGTTAATGTTTAAATGTAAGCCGGACGGCAATTTTCAGACTACACACGGGCAAAATTCGACCCAGAAACCATCTGTTAAATATTAAAATCGTACACGCATACATGTCACAAAAATACAATTAAAAAGACATATTCCAGGTCTGACGATTTCACGAGAGGAGCAAATTAACAAAACAATAATCTCCAACACATGCGAGGAATCCATTGTATGGTGACAAGAGAAACTTGCCGGAGACAGACTATCAAGTTTATGAGGGATTTTCACCGTGAATTTGAAAAAAGGATCATACAATGGTATTAGTTGACGAAATGTAATAAAACAGTAATAGTACAGTAACAGTTGTTCTGTTGTCCACGTTCGTGTGATCTTTAGATGACGTCATCATTAGATATGTCTGCACCAAATTCACATCAGAAGAAAGACACGTCACTGCTTCTGATTCCTGCTTCTAAACCTCCACAATTTTAGCCACCCAACAGTCCCGACCTAAATTCTATTGACTATGCAATTTGGAGCCTAATGATTCAATAAGTGTATCGTTCGAAGATAAAAGACGTCACTAATTAAAACAACGAATTATCGACGCTTGGAATTAACTCCATCAAATCATAATCGACACGAAAATCGCGCAAATGTCTGAAGACGTGTTTCAGCTAAACGAGGATACATGAACACAAAATGAAATACATAACATCGTTGTTGTACAACTCTGCGAATTTTATGATAAATTTGTTTTGGCTCTTTTTAATCCTACTCATTCTGTATATCTTCAACACTAAAGACTGGCCGAGTGGTTTGGATGCCGAACTTCTGACTACGAAGGACATAAGTTCAAAACTTCATCAATCTTTTAAATCTCAGGTAAAATACATAGTCTGTACAGTACGTGGTAACTTCAGGAGCAAGCGGCCTTTTTTTCTCAGCCATATAAATTCCTTAAATTAAGTAACATAACATTTTTACAAGAGTGTGAACAATTAATTTGTGTGTTATTTTTCGACATAGTCCCAATGCTTGGCAACACACTTTGTCCATCTGTCAACTAGCGTGTGGATGTCCAACACACTATGTTCGTCTGTCCACTAGCTTGTGGATGTCAAACACACTTTGTCCACCCGCTTGTGGATGTCCAACACATTTGTCCATCTTTTCACTAGCGTGTGCATACTCCCTAGAAAAAAAAGTCTTTTGATTTGTCCTTTAACCTATTTTGCATTTCCTCCATTATCACGTTGTCAGTTGCATTAGGATCCATCTGCTACACACTTTTCTATAACCAAGATCATCATAGGCAATTTTGTGCGTAATACAGTAACAAAAGTTTAAATCTACTGCTATTTAATCAATAGTGGACTAACTGGTCGATCTGCTATTTCGCGTAGTCTGTTGCCAAGCTTGCTGGTCTCCCACGCCGCAGTTCATCAATGACGTTTTGTCTTTCCATGCATTCACTCTCCTCTGACTCAAACACCTATTTCCATACTGAACTTTCATTCTTCTGTAGATTCCAGAAGGTTCTACACCCTCTAATACACCCTCTAACCTAAAAAAACCTAGAATAACGCCTCGTTGCTCTTCAACAGTGCAAGTCGGCAGTGGGATGAGATGTTCTACTCTATATTGCGCATACTACTCGATCGTCACAATCCCTACTTGGAGTATTGCTAAAGAGCCATTTTGTGTCATGAAATATGATATTCCGTTTTACGTTTCCATGCACTTTATAATAAAACTGATGTTACTTAATGACTGTCCCTAGTGGGTGTATGTGTATGTGTGTATATATATGAACATTTATATATATATGTACATTTATATGTATATATATATATATATAAATGTACATATATAAATGTACATATATATATATATATATATATATATATATAAATATAAAATATGTACATATATATATAAATATATATATAAATATATATATATATAAATATATATATATATATATATATATATATATATATATATATATATATATAAATGTACATATATATAAATATACATATATAAATATAAATAAATAAATATATATATATATATATATATATATATATATATATATATATATATATATATATATATATATATATATATATATATATATATATATATGGCTATTTGACAGCTGACGATATAGAAGAAAATGCTAAATGTAACTAATATTGATAAATATATAATACATGTCTTTCAAAAAAGTATATTGAAATTCAATTGTTTTAACCATTACTCTATTTACAACGTGGTATAGTCTCATTAGCATACAAATAATACTTAAGTTAATTGAGGTCGCACCAACAAATTGGGTCGGACCAATGATGTTTAATGTGAAGTGTTAATGACTTCATTAAATGAGGTTCAGCGGAAGGACGTTGTGTTACCGTTTTGGTAATACGTCATACTCAATGAATAAAGTAAAGTGAAGCAGTTATCTTTCTTTGGCTTAGTTTGACTAATCCTGTAGAGACTTCGTTCTCCACATCTAACATTTCAGTCGGTAGAGCTTTTCCTGAATGATTCATGGGTCCTGAATTCGATTCCCTGATCGTAATTGAGGTCTCTACATTTGTATCAATATCGTATGTACAAACCAAACATCAATGTTGAGCATATGAACTGATGAGATATTTAAATTTGAAAAACGCAGTGAAGTAACCACAAATGAAACATGATTTAGCGAAACACATGGAGTTTATCTATCCACATTATGTGTCGTGTCTTGTGGATTGGACGATACAATTCCCCTACACAATTGTATGTTTTTGATCATAGGAGAACTTCAAATATTTCTTGGCAATCTTGTCTTGTCATTCGGGATATATCCTTGTTGTTGTCTTTATCCTCATTTACCTTTGTTTATGTATGGCGTTCTTCCCTTTATACCAGTTACAAGAACAAATCAATATGCAAAATTAATTACATATTAAATATAATATTCTTCTTCTTTATCTTCTTATTCTTCTTTTTCCTCTTCTTCGCCTTTTTGCTCCTCGTCTTCTTCTTCCTCCACTTCTTCTTCTTCTTCTGCCTCTTCTTCTTCGTCTTTGTTCTGAATTATGCAAGCCTTTTTTCCTCACTAAACTGGTCTTCACTTTCAGGTATCTCTTATCACCTAACGTTATATCTTCAAAATACGTTGGGGAAGTTTTTTTCACTCTGCTTCTCTCAAGGAGCCGACGTGCCTGGAGAGAAGGTTCTACTGTTTGTTTGTCGTCTCCACAGGAGTACATGACTGTGTCCGACGTTTAATTTGTTGAACAGATGATATTTGAGAAAGTATTAAAAGTTGCCCATCGCAAGTGCACATGTGATCTCGCATGACTGTAGAGTCCAATTCTGGCACAGACGCTAACGCATTTTGGACACACGTTCTGAGTCGTCTGTCGGGGGTCTTCGTGCGTTCTGCTTTTTCGGAAGGCTCGCTTTCTCTGAGTCTCGGCGATGAAATTTCGCTCTGTGATCTGAGCATCTTGTGTGATGCTAGCAGGTCAGGTGGAACGGTTTTGTGTCTACATCTCCAAGGAGGCTATATCCGTGCTGATGCACTTCCGAGACATGTTTAAAGAGTCTCTATAGCTTTTCTTAAGTCCTCCTGACGAAATCCTACTTGTTCTGAGCTCGCCGTATAAATAAAGTAGTGAACAGTTCTGTTTGGATATTGTGTTTTCATTTCATTTTGGCAATGAGATGCTTATATTATATCAGATTATCATTTTTATGTTCGCAATTTTTTGTGTGCGAAACTGTTTTTATCTGTTTCTTTTTCTTTATAATACGCTGCTCCGTATTTTGAGTTTTGCTTGCTCCCGCATCAGCAAGTCTACCTGATAGTTGATTTCCATACATATTGCCTCAAGTGGACAAAGGTCTATCGAATTTCAACTTTAGCTTTCATACATGGCTCTTGTCTGTACATCATCAGTGCAGAATATGCATATAATGATGAAACGTGGTGTGAACGAAGAGAATGGTCAATCGTAATCAATCGTAAACAATTTATCCACAATGACAGCTCAGTATTTTAATTTCTTTGCACTGCCTTTTTAAAAGAACAAAACGTTTTTTTTCTGTCATCTGGTTGGTGTGTGTATGTGTGTGTGTGTGTGTGTGTATATATATATATATATATATATATATATATATATATATATATATATATATATATATATATATATATATATATATATATATATATATATATATATATATACGAGGCGTGTTCAAATGAAACCAGACGAAATTGCAACAAGTGAACATACGTACGATGCGCATGATGACGTCAATTTTGGTTTATACAGCACATATCAACCGTCAAGTTTGCAAAATTTCATTATCCTACGACTCATAGTTTACTCAGCAGACCGTTGAAAACAAGGCGGGCGTGATGTGGAATTCCCATAGAGTTGATCAGCAAGCGGTGATTCGGTTTCTAACAGCTGAAGGATGTCGATCAGTTGACATTCATCGCAGAATGCAGGCAGTGTATGGTGACAAAAGTGTGTCAAAGACAACAGGGGAGAACTGGACAACGAGAGATGTGAGTTAACGCAACAATATGCGACCGACCTGGTCTCGGAAGATCTTTCGTTAACTCGCGTCCTTCTTTAAACATCGTTGTCCTGTTCTTCAGTGTTGTCTTCAACACACTTTTGTCACCATACACTGCCTGTGCTCTGGAGTGAATGTCAACTGGTCTGCATCCTTCAGCTGTTAGAAACCGAATCACCGCTTGCTGATCAACTCTAGGCGTATCACGCCCGCCATGTTTTCTCGGTCTGCTGAGGAAACAATGAGTCGTCGGATAATGAAATTTTGCAAACTTGAGGGTTGGTATGTGCTGTATAAACCAGAAGTGACGTCACCATGCGTATCGTACGTATATCCACTTGTTGCAGTTTGTTCCGGTTTCAATTGAACACGCCTAGTGTATATGTATATATATTTTATCACTGATATAGCTACCATTCTGTGAGGTACGGGAGACAATCAGGTTTTAAACTTGTCGAATGGAAATTCAGGTTAATCAGCGATTAAAATGCAGAGCGGTGCATGAGCTGAAACGGTCAGTGACCCACAACTGACTGCCTGCTTCATGGCCATCGAACCAGAGCTGCCAAGACCCTTCTCCACCTCCACGCGGTGATCCTGGATAGCAGACTGCAACAGAGAAGAATGGCTAAGGAGAAGGGATCGAAGTGGGAAGGCTAACCCAGTTCTTAAAAATGCTGGCTGAAATAGGATGTGTCGGACCGAAAGGTGCAAATATCGCAGTCAAACTGTAAACTACGACAAAACGCATTCCGTTCTCCGGATATCTTGCTACCAGCAAAGCACATTTCAGGGTTTGGTAATGGAAGATTGAGAATGAACGAAGAAGAAGATGTGCTTAATTTCTTTCCCAGTCAGAAACTAAATAACCATTCACCTTTCCATATTTTTAATTGGTGAAAAGACGAATGTCATGACCACTTTAAGGTCATATGTATTTAGAATAACCTAGCCTTGAGACTCACACATTTTATTCCAGTTTTCACTGTTATGTTTCATACACTTTCACTTCTTCCTTTTCACGGAAAGCCTTGTGGCACACATCAAAGGACTATTTCTTACACGCATTCTGTCATTTTGAGATCGAATTATTATTCTCATTCACCGACATTTAAGTATCACTTTCACAGTGGTACATCAACCCCTGACATTATCTTATGGTGATATTGTTCAGCACTAGTATTCAGATTAAATTCTTATTTTTTACACTCTTTTTCTAACGGCATATAAGTCAATTCACTTCAATTCGTGTGCCGTCTCCACAATTTAGGTTGGTTGCAATGGGACAACATTATCTGTCTCTTGCCCCGGTGGTACACACAGAAAGACTGCTGCCTGTCCTTCGTTTGATGTTATCCTTCTACTGGTAGCGCTGCTTGCCTCCAACCTTTTTTCCATCTAGTTTGGATTTTACAAAAGTGCCATGTCTTTTAATGCATATAAGTCACTTGTGTATATACTTTACCCCAGAAATGAATGACATTTATAAATTATTTTCTAAACAATTTTGCAATCACAAAACTGGAAAGATGGTGCTGAATGATGGATGCAATATCACATTTGTAAAGTGTCTATTCACTCTGATATCTTTGGATCATTTCTCAAATTGCTTATGATAACAATGTCTGATGTCATTTATTAATAAGCCATTGTTGATTAATGTCATTGATTTATCTCCCCTCACTCTTTGCCACAAATGAGAAATGCAATTGAAGAGCTGTCATGTTTGTTTGATCGTAACAAGGTTCCGACTGGGCATAACGTCTTTGCTGTGATTTTGCTATTCAGTAGAAAACATTTGGGAAAACTACTTGCCACTTTCATAAATGCATTAATTTTGTGTGCAGTTCGTAATAGTTGTGTTATCAAACAACGTCACCATGGAAACCCGGTAACGTACTCTCAGCAGAAAATTGCATGGCCAGTAACTCGCCAGAAGATGGACGGAAGATTTTTGCGCTGTATTGCTCTGGAGATAAAAAAAAAACAAATGATGAGTTCGTGTGCTCGCGTCATGCATAAGAAAAAACAAGAACAGACACAACCAGCAAGAACTTTACAAACAGCGAAACATCTAATAAAAACAGCACATAAAGAAACTTGGCTGAGCAGGAACGCTATGGATAAACACACAGAGGGAGGTTTACAGACATATGATTTTGCGAAGACCCAATCCAAATGAAAGTATACATCAACCCACAAGGAAGGATCAGAGCTCCATTTTTCCGGCTGAGAACACAACACATCTCACTCAGCAAAATCCAACACAACACATTCGTGAGTGCCAGAAATGTATACGCCCATACAACATCGTTGATCATCATCTTCCTGAGTGCTCGTCGCTTCTTCTTCTTTTTCTTCTTCTGCGTTCGTTCTCAATCTCCCGCTACCAAGCCTTGACCAGGACTTTGCAAGTAGTAGGATGTAGTCAAGAGAACGGAATGCTCGTCGCTAAATGATGGTAGGATAATGCTTCCTCCTCCGGGGCCAGATGCATGGAACACTTTGTATAGTACTAGACAGCAACTGACAAATACGTGCAGATACCATTACATGGCATTGGACCAAACGGCGAGAGCCTTAATGCCTCTGGGGTTCCACAGCAACAACAACAACAATTGCAAATGTATGTATACAATTTCCATCTTGTTCATTTGATTCTACAGGAGCATGAGGCGACACGTATTGTCGGATTCCTTGCAAGAAGTCTGTATACGCTATAGTGGCTCTGTTCTTCTTATCACTTCTTCCCCACCCTCAAAGGTCCCCTAGTATTCACACATATTATTTGTATTAATGTCTATTAAACAAAAAGATGTCCCAACCCGGAGGCTTTGTTTGACGGTAGATCAGAGCGTGACCACTGTAACCTTCTGACCATTCGTCAACTGTCCATTTTTTGGAACATTTTTCTAGATCTCCGGCCGTATTGCTATTTCCCATGACATCCTTTTTCGCTAATCTTCGTTAGGCATTCTTCGACTTTCCCAATTCTCTTTTCCTTCATGATTCCAACACAGCGCATGTTTGGCTACATTTCTGCACCCTATTATGCAATGCAATTTTGTAGGGTTGTGAATGTTGCTGGCACTTCAAAATATTTTAAAAAGTGCTACAGAAACCTACTCTGCGAGAAGCCTAACTGTACTGGTGGTCACATGCTCTCATAGGAGGGAAGTTGAGGTGATTATTACAAAGGTAAAGATAGTAACATAGCAGATACTGCCGTCGGGAATTACGTGTTATAGACTTCACTGTATGAATCCACAATTTGTTTATAATGTTAGGTGGCCAATTTTCTTCCTTGCTGCCGTTCTCTAACAAGGTAAGTTAGGTATCAATTTACAGCGGGATCAAGATGCTGAGCAGCGCATGAACTGCAGTGGTCAGCGACCCATAGCTGACTGCTAGCGTCAGGGCCAGCGAAACAGAGCTGCCAAGACCCTTCTACACCTCCACACGGTGATCCCGGATAACAGGCTGCAGCAGGGCAGACTGGCTAAGGAGAAGGGATCAAAGAGGGAATGCTAACCCGGTACTCAAAAAAATGCTTGCTTAAGTCGGATGTGTTGAACCGAAAGGTGCAAATATTGCAGTCAAGATGTAAACTACGACACAACGCATTCCATTCTCGGGACTACATTATGCTACTTAATCCCTTTTAGGGCTTGGTAGCGGGAGATTGAGAACGAACGAAGCCAAGCCAAGCCAATTTACAGCTGTCGACTGGAGTGGACAGGTACTTTTGCTGTGACAAAGGAGTGCTATATACTAAGCTAATCACATGAAAGAGAAGGACGGGTACATTAATATACATTTTCAGTTCATTATAATTTTAAACTACCAGTAATGCAAGCTATTGCTAGTAACAGAGAGCAACGGTTCCTTGAAGAGGTACCAACAATACTGATACAATTTTCGCTACACTATACAGAGCATGACAAATAAAAGCTGGTCTCTTACATGATCGAAACACATAAGTAGAAAACTTTATAACGTGTTTTCATATTTCTTTGTGAAAGATGGAAGGAAGGTTTGGAAGGAAAGTGACAAATAGATGTCAAATGTCACAGAAGTGTCTTAAAAATTGTCACAACTATTTAAATATCTTGGCATTGGATAATATACATCATCATCTTTCAAACGACTTCAATCCGGTATGGAAAGATGGACTAATGACAAAACTACAAAGGAATGGCATCACAGGTAACATGAGAAAATAGACCAAGGCCTTCCTTCACAACGGGAAAGAAAAAGTAACGATGGATGGTTACAGCCGCAATAAAATCCTCCTAAAATACGGAGTTCCTCAGAACTGAGTACTGTCTCCCACCTTGCTTCTCGTGTTTATCAACGACATCACCCATGATCTACTATAACTTCCTTTATAGGACAAACACCAGAAAGAAAATATCACTCCACCTATTGCAACGTCCACTACCACATTTGAATGTTAGTTTTTTTTCGACTTGTGCCATTGAGCGGCGTTGGGAACTTAAGTTGTCTATCCTGCGCCAAGTGCGCTGCGTCGGTCAATGTGAGCCCTTGTTGCTGCACAATCACTCTAATGTCATCTATCCACCTGTCTCGCGGCCGCCCCCTTGCCCTGTAGTAAGATCTATCAGCGCTGTAAGCCATTAGTGGAAGTTGATGAGGGTGCATTCTCATGAGATGACCAAACCAACTTATTTTCTGCCTGAAAATGTATTCGACACAAGACGTAGTGCCGACCCTACTTTGAATGTCGTCGTTCCGCATTCTGTTTTTCCTGGTAACACCGATGACCTTCCTCAAACACTTCATTTCCCAAAGTCGAAATTCTGCTCTCACGCGCCCTGGACAGAGGCCATATTTGACCCTGGTAGCAAAGGATCGGAATAAATATACTGTTTATCAGCTGTTGCTTTGTTGCCAACCTAATACTCGGGTGTCTATGCAGCAGGAGAAAGCTGATAGATCACTGCAGATGCTTTCTGACACCGTGTCTCAATTTTCCTTTCGATCCTACTGTCTGCCGAAAAATACTGTCCAAATATTTCAGCTCATGGACTTGTTGAAGATCAATATCATTTAGACTTATCTTGAGCGGCCCGGGAATTCTACTGATCATTATAGTTTCTATTTTGTTCTCGATAATTCGCACATTGTGTTTAGCACAGGTAGTCACAAGCGCGTTCATGTGGTTTTGCAGTTTGTTATCAGCGTCGTACAACAAACACTAATCATCTGCAAAGAGTAATTCCTGTACTGAGGTATGTTCTGCTTCAGATATCTCAATTTGACCAGTCTCTGAAGCGAATTTGTCCATGTAGATATTAAACAACAGAGGAGAAAGCACCCACACTTGTCTCACGCTGGTAGTTATTTCAAAAGCATATGTGACACCATCAGTCGTTCTGACGACGTTTGTACTCGAACAATACAGTGCTCTGACATTATCAAGAAGCTGGCCTTGTACACCATAATCTTCGAGTATCTTCCAAAGTTTAATCCTGTCTACCTTATCAACCGCATATTTCCTGATCAATGAAAGCAACATATAGATTTTCGTTGTATTCTATTGATCTTTCGCTTATTTGCCTTAATGTGAACAAGGTGTCCGTGCAGCTCATACCTTGTCGGAATCCAAATTGAACTCTGGATAGTTGAGTCTCAACAATAAGTCTTATTCAATGTTCCAGGATTTTTGCATACATGTTACCAGTGTGGCTAAGTAGCGATATGCCTCTGTACGTATCACAGTTTCTTTTGTCGTCCTTTTTCTTCCAAATTGGAACGATTAAAGCTTGATGCCAGTCATCTGGTACGCGTCTATCGTTTCATGCCTTTGTGAAGAGCCTATGTAGCCGGAGAAAACCTGTTTCCTCACATGTATGAATCGCCTCTGTTGGTATGCCGCCCTTGCCTGGTGACTATTCTTGGGACTATTCTTTATAATCTCAATTCACAGACAAATTTCACTTCACTTCACATAAAAGTTTCCCATTTTTTATCAGTACTTAGTGAAATAGTTACATTTAACATTTTGTTAAACTGAGTATCACTTTTCATCTCATCTATCGTAATACTCATCATCCTATATTTGTTCTCATGGCCAAATTTCACTCAACTTGAAACATACTATCGTCATTATTATATGCACTAAAGAGCTTAGAAAAAAAAAAAAAGTAAAATTGCTAATATCGCTTTGCTACTTCTAACTGTACCATGATCTCAAAGTAAGCCCTTAAAGATATACAATACAATTGACAGACAATATATGCATCATCATCTTGAAGCATGTCCTTTGCAGAACGTTGCTCTCACAACATCTGATACGTAAGACTCGATCTCTAGCCAGCACTCCCGGCTCTGTCACTATCTTCTTCAGGACCACGTGATGCCTTGTGCCAATATTTTCCTCAGTCTGCTTCTGTCCCGTTTTCCAGGCACTACACCCTCTAGTATCGTTTTTTCTAGACTATTATGGCGTTTGATGTTGCCAAAATATTTTAGCTTTCTGAACAAGATATTGTTTACTAATCAGTTTTTCTCGATATCAATTTTTTTAAGGATATCTGCTTTGTTTAGGATATCTGCTTTGTTTAGGATATCTGCTTTGTTTAGGATATCTGCTTTGTTTAGGATATCTGCTTTGTTTAGGATATCTGCTTTGTTTAGGATATCTGCTTTGTTTAGGATATCTACCCTTCTGTAGAATTTTAGTTCAAAATATGCAGATTTTTTCTTAAGTGTTTGTGTGATGGTCTACGTTTCACATCGGTACATTGCCACCGGGAAGATGCAAGTTCGCAGGATTGTTGTGTTCATCATTTTAATAGAGCTCTGCCGTGAGTTTCTCATTTTATTCAACCTCTGCATTGCCATAGACAGTCTCCTTCTTACTTCCTTCAAGCAATCTTAATTGTTGCTTATAATAGAGACGAGGTACTCAAAACTTGACTTTTTCAATCTCCGGTTATTCTAGAATAACTTGAGGTTTGATCTTTGACTTTTATGTGCGTATTATTTTGATTTTATTTATATTCAGGTTTAGATTTTGGTCTTCGCTGTGTTGTTTTACCGACAATGACCATCCATTCCAGCCACACAGCGCTCTTTGAAAGAACAGTTGTGTTATCTGTATTTCTGAACTCTGGTATTTCGTTCCCACCGATTGTTAATGGCTTGAACTTGTCATAATTTCCGTCGTTCTTGGCGTTCCTAATTAAATATTATGCATATATTGAATAGATAAGGTGAGAGTATGCATCCCTATCTTACGCTCTTTTGAACTTCGAACCAGCATTACGTTTCGCCGGCTATTCGTCCCGCAGCTTGTTGTTCCTGGTATAGTGATTCATTGAATCAAGTTCTTTGGGAACCCCATGTCTCTCATTATGTTCTATAATTCTTGGCGTTGCACACAGTCGAACAAGTATATTCTTACCAAGACTTTATTACCAGTGTCAGAAGGCCTCTATCCAAGGTGTACTAGAGAAACATTAAACGTAGGAAATGAAATGCTGGAGTACACTCATTAAGGCGACCACAAAAAGTAGAATGAGATAGAGGACATAAGATATTTTGTGGAAACTATCCCCTGTATTGTATACATAGGTTCACATAAAACTTATTACGCCACGTGTTGTATACATAAAACTTCCTACCCCCTGTATTGTATACATAGGTTCACATACAACTTGCTACCCCATGTATTGTATACATAGATTCACATACAACTTGCTACCCCCTGTATTGTATACATAGGTTCACATACAACTTGCTATCCCCTGTATTGTATACATAGATTCACATACAGCTTGCTACCCCCTGTATTGTATACATAGATTCACATAGAACTTGCTACCCCCTGTATTGTATACATAGATTCACATACAACTTGCTACCCCTGTATTGTATACATAGATTCACATACAACTTGCTACCCCTGTATTGTATACATAGGTTCACATAAAACTTGCTACCCCCTGTGTTGTATACATATACATAAAATTTACGACCCCTTGTGTTGTATACATACAACTTACTACTATCCCTGTGTTGTATACATAGGTACACATATGAGGTAGCTTCTAAAAGTTCCCGGAATTAGTGGATTGTATAGAAATGGCTTAGCTTGGCTTCGTACGTTCTCAATCTCCCGATACCAAACCCTGAAAGGACTTAAGTAGCAGAATGTAGTCCAGAGAACGGAATGCGTTGTGTCGTAGTTTACAGCTTGACTGCGATATTCGCACCTTTCGGTCCAACACATCCGACTTAAGCAAGCATTTTTTGAGTACCGGGTTAGCATTCCTTCTTCCATCCCTTCTCCTAAGCCAGTCTGCCCTGCTGCAGGCTGTTATCCAGGATCACCGCGTGGAGGTGTAGAAGGGTCTTGGCAGCTCTGTTTCACTGGTCCTGATGCTAGCAGTCAGCTATAGGTCGCTGACCACTGCAGCTCATGCGCTGCTCAGCATCTTTATCCCGTATAGAAATGAGTTACAATATAATTATCTACACTACATTTCCTTCAAAGTAGTTTCCTTCGGCAACTACACACTTATGCCAACGTGTATAAAGCTGCTGGAAACATTCGTGGAAGCCTTTATTTGACACTTCTCTTAGCTGTCTTGTCGCATTGGTGATAACGTCCTCAGCATCCTTGAATTGCTGTCCTTTCAGTACCGATTTCAGTCGATGGAACAAGAGAAAATCAGCCGGTGCCAGTTCTGGAGAGTATCGAGGATGTTCCAAAGTAATCACATTGTGCTTTGCGAGGTACTGCTTCACAAGTAGGGATCGATGTGCTGGCGCATTATCCTGCAGCATAATCCAACTGTTTGTTCTCCATTTTTCTGACCGTTTTCTTCTGATTGCATCTCTTAGACGACAAAGGATATCAACGTACATTTCATTGTTAACTGTTCGACCTTTATAAATACAATCACGGTAGACAATACCCTGGGAATACAAATAAACTTTCAACATAACGTTTCCTTTGCTCTTATCCAAACGAAGATTTTGTGTCCAAGGAGATGTGGGAGATTTCCATTCAGAGGACATATGTTTTCCGAGGATCGTACACAACACCAGGTCTAATCTCCTTTTGTGTTTTAGGTTGTTGAGAAAATGGCTATTTTGATCAGCCCTTGTGAATAGGTCTCCTGTCAGGGTCAATCTTGTTTCTTTCTGTTCGGGAGATAAAATTTTGGGAACCATGTGTTGACAAACACTGTGCATGTGCATTTCATTGTGGAGAATATTGTGGCAACTTCCAAATGATATTCCAACTTCTGGGGCTGTTTTCTTGAGACTAAGTCTTCTGTCTGCACACACAACGTTTCGAACACGTTCAATGTTTTCATTTTTGATCGAGGTTGACGGTCGTCCACTACGTGCATCATCATCGACACTAACACGGCCTTCACGGAAACGCTTGTGCCATTAAAATACTTGTGATTTCTTCATTGCGTTATCACCATATGCTTTATTAAGCAATGTTTGTGTCTCTGATGGTGACCTCTCAAGCAAAACACAGAGTCTGACATTTGTATGTTGCTCAATTAAAGACATTTTCAACTCCAACGATGTAACGAGCACTACACACACACAAAATTATGTAACTTCTGTTCGAGGATATATATGAAGGTCACGTCTGCCATGTAATTTCGTTAAGATCACTAAAAACTTATAAATATATATTCTCTATAATATCATCTTTCATTCAAACACGAGACGACGATTCCTGAAACGTTTTGAAGCTGTCTTGTACAATACATATCATTAAGTGATGTCGTAAGATAATATATGATCTGCTTTCAATGCAATAGGAAGATGAGGAAAGCATATGATAGACAATATGGTACATATTTTACAACAAGTGCGAACTTAATCGAAGTGCAGGAAGTTGTGTTTTTTAGCTCTTCACAAGGGTTTAGTCTAGGAATACTTTTGTGTCCCTCACCCGCCATGATATAGCCAAACAGATTCTCTGGTTGATAGATCATCTACTGAACAACATTAAAGTGCTTACAACACCCAACGCAAAACATTTGGCTTTAAAGAATGTTCCAAATCCCCAGGACGTTTTACAGTAAAAGAGGACGGACAAAGTAGGTAGGTAAAAGTAAGCTCACCTTTATCGTGATACACCGTTGGCTTCCCGACCTTGTCGCCAAGCGTCTACCATAGTTTCTGACCCTAGGTCATGAAAAAGTTATCAGGAGTTATAAGTAGCGATATACCTGATTACTGCAATCCTGGTATTCAATAAGGCAGATGAGTGCTTGATGCCAGGCAGCCAAAAGCTATATTTTCTTCTACAAATCCATCTGGTCGACCCTTGTATGGTGTTGTCCTGTGTTTTCCCTGGTTTGCATTTCGGACTCGCATTTGACTATTAGTAGTACCTGTGTTTGTAGTTTGATACTTGTAGGGGTCGCTGTGGTCGAAAGGTAAGGCACTCGCCTCTCAAAGCGATTAACGGAAACGGAGTTGGTTCGAACTCCGCATGTTTTAAGCCAACCTGGTCTAAAAAAGGTGGAACCAGAGTGCCTGTATCCTGAATTACTTGCAGTCGTCTTTGTTATGTACACTGGTCCAAGGTAGTTCGGGGCTAGAGAGTGAGGTTGATGACCAGCGCTGCTTCTTCCTCACTATAATCGAAACAGAGCGCAAGTTACATCATCAAGACAAACCATTTGATGATGTCGCCATCCTCGCTGTGGATGAGCAGCTAAGAGACGTGTGGCTTACTAGGCCGGAAAAGGTGCAGGTTTGGAGTGTCCAGCCACCTGACTTTCCCCTGTTGACATTTAGCCAAACCAGCGGCCTACTACATGCACTCTGTCTTTGGTGGTACTGGTTAGCCTTAAGCTGTCATTGTGTGAGGTCTTGCTACTGAGCGTGTCCCATCATCAGCTCTGGGTGGTTTGTCAACATCGATAACTTATGTAGAACATAATTTCAAGACATACAAAAAGTTAATATGTGAATGCAACTAATTGGAATCACACGCATGACACTTGGGGAAGAAATAATAGGCCCACTGTTTACTTCTAAGCTCATCGTATAAAGGCAATGGAAGAGAGTTCGGAAAGACCAACGTTATTAAATAGCAGGAATGGGATCAAGATGCTAAGCTGCGCATGAGCTTCAGTGGTGAGCGACTCATAGCTGACTGCTAGAATCAGGACCAGCGAACCAGAGCTGCCTAGACCATTCTACACCTCCACGCGGTGATCCTGGATAACAGGCTGCAGCAGGGCGGACTGGCTAAGGAGAAGGGATCGAAGAGGGAATGCTTACCCGTTACTCAAAAAATGCTTTCTGAAGTCGGATGTGTTGGACCGAAAGGTGCGAATATCGCAGTCAAGCTGTAAACTACGACACAACGCATTCCGTTCTCTGGACTACATTCTGCTACTTAAGCTTTTTCAGAGTTTGGTAGCGGGAGATTGAGAACCTACGAAGCCAGGCCAAACCAAGCCAAGCCAAACCAAGCCAAGTCAAATTGCACGAATAGAAATGGAAACAATCGCTACAAGAGAGCATGACAGTTTAATAATATTGGCTCCTTGTTATGGATCAGTTTTAGTTGTTCCTGATGTTTCGTATCGGACTAAAAGGAGACAATATAAATATGAATAATTTACTTTGTAGGTAAAGAAATTTAGAAAGAGAAAGATAAAACGAGGAGAGAAATTGAATAGGAGATAGATAAAGATGGAGAGAATAATATGAAAATTTGAGAAAAATAGAGAAAGAGAGAGAGAAAGGGATAGAGAATGACATTTAGAAAGAGAGGGAGAAAGAAAGCGATATAGAGTAAAAGAGAGACACTTAGAAAGAAAGATCAATTCGGAGAGAGAATGGGAAATAAATTGGAAAGAAACAGAGAGAAAAGAAAGAAAGAGAGAGAGAGAGAGAGAGAGAGAAAGCGAAAGAAGAGATAATGAGAAAGAAAATAGAGACAACACGAATGAGAGGAGATAGTGAGAAAGATAGAAAAAAAAGAGATTTATAAAGAGAGAAAGAGGTGAAAGGAGGAAAGAAAGAAAGAGAAATACGGAGAAAGAGAGATATTGAGAAAAAGAGAAATAGAGACAAAGAGAAGAAAATGAAGAGAGAGATTTAAATAACATATCAGAAAGACACATTTGAAAATTATTGAAAAAACGCTAGAGACTGGAGACAGACAAGTGAACCAAGCAGCTTGCGTTAGGGTTAGCGAACCATAGCTGACCACTACTCCTTTCAGCCTCAAAGTGTCGGCCCTGGAAACAGGCTGCAACCATACAGTCTCGTTAAGAAAATAGGAATCTAAGAGGAAAGACAAACCCGGTCTCTCAAGTGTTGTGCTGAAACCAGATGTATCGCGCAGCCACGTCGATGTATAAGCTACGACACAATATCCTTTTAAGAACGAACGCAGAGGACATGCGCTAGTTTGGAAGCTACAACAAAGGTGTAAAGAACAAACAAACAACAACAACAGAAAACGCGACGAAGAATTTTAGAAGATAAAGCCATTGCAACTGGAATCTTATGAGCGAAGGTACATAAAATGGCCTTACAAAAAAAAATAAAAATGCATAGAGCTAATTTTGAAACTCAATCCTCTATACAATTACAAAGAAATAAGTCAATAGCCAAAACGGAAGACGTGTCAATGTAGACTGCGTCACAAGGTTTGGCTTGGCTTGGCTTCGTTCGTTCTCAATCTCCTGCTACCAAACCCTGAAAGGGCTTAAGTAGCAGAATGTAGTCAAGAGAACGGAATGCGTTGTGTCGTAGTTTACAGCTTGACTGCGATATTTGCACCTTTCGATCCAACACATCCGACTTCAGCAAGCATTTTTTGACGACCGGGTTAGCATTACCTCTTCGATCCCTTCTCCTTAGACAGTCTGCTCTGCTGCAGCCTATTATCCAGGATCACGACGTAGAGGTGTAGAAGGGTTTTGGCAGCTTTTGTTCGCTGGCCCTGACGCTAGTAGTCAGCTATGGGTAGCTGACCGCTGCAGCTCATGCGCTGCTCAGCATCTTGATCCCGTCACAAGGTTTGATATCTGCCCAGTATGGAATAGCTATCTGGTTTGATAGAATGCTCCAGAAACAATTCCCACATTTTATTGTAGAAAACAAAAAAGCAATTAACTCGCTTTCCTGTAAATCTGAAGAAAATGTGTTAAGAAGCAATTTACGCGAACATAAATATGATTGTGATAGTAACTTTGTGCAACTATAAATATAATTGTTATAATAAATGTGTGCAACTATAAATGTAAAGTAAAGTAACCCATAGCATTACTGCCATATGGGTGTAAGGTGTTAGCGATCTCACATTTCAAAGGCTCGGCTATATGAGGGCGGTAGCCATCTCCTCTCCCTCGCCCATTTAAGGCTGGGTCGACCCGGGAGCCATTGTGGTCTGCAAAAACATTACCGCCTCACTGGGGATTGAACCCAGGACCACTCAGATGCGATAATTTAACTATAAATATGATTGTTATAATAATGTGTTGAAATATAAATTTGATTGTTTAAATAAATGTGTGAAAACATATATTTGATTGTTCTAATAAATGTGTAGAAATATAAATTTGATTGTTATAATAAATGTGTGGGATCAAGATGCTGTACAGCGCATGAGCTGCAGTGGTCAGCGACCCATAGCTGACTGCTAGTGTCAGGGCAAGCGACCCAGAGCTGCCAAAACCCTTCTACGCCTCCACGCGGTGATCCTGGATTACAGGCTGCAGTAGAGCAGACTGGCTTAGGAGAAGGGATCAAAAAGGGAATGCTAACCCGGTACTAAAAAAATGCTAAAGTTGGATGTGTTGGACCGAAAGCTGCAAATATCGCAGTCAAGCTTTGAACTACGACACAACGCATTCCGTTCTATGGACTACATTCTGCTACTTAAGCCCTTTCAGGGTTTGGTAGCGGGAGATTGAGAACGAACGAAGCCAAGCCAAGCCATTATAAATGTTTGAAAACAAAAATTCTTTGTTCTTAGTAGACCTGTACTTCTATAGGGGCAGAAGACCATGTGCAGGTCTCAACTGGTATGAGCTGGATGTAGCCGGGAGAAGGGCTTCCTGCTTAGCGGGCTAGGCTCGAGCAGCTTAATACTCCGCTGGGACAAGCGCTTACAGATGGTTGTTAACCGATTTGCGAGTTCATCGTAATAGAATCACATGCTAGAGCAAAGTTGATCCATAGCCTGATAGGCGCCATCTATGCTGCTCTAAACAAACCACCTAACCATGGCCGGTGGTATGCCATGTCACACAGTTACTCGCCTTTTACGACATGCTCTCTGTGAGGCAGTTGTGTTATTCTTGTCCTTGTCATACACAAAGACTCCGGCGGACTACTTGGGAAAACAAAAATACGATTGTGATAATAATGTGGGAAAACAAAAATACGATTGTTATTATAATGTGGGAAAACGTAAATACGATTGTTATTATGAATGTGTGAAAACATAAATACGATTGTTATTATAATGTGGGAAAACATAAATACGATTAATATAAAAATGTGTCCACACATAAATACGATTCTGCAATGAATGTAAACTGGTCGACACCCTTCAGCTGTTAGAAACCGAATCACCACTCGCTAATAAACTCTGGACAGATTCCATATAACAACCGCCATCTTCTTCTTCTTCTTTCGTTCGCTTTAAAATATTGTCTATATCTGCAATGTTGTCTCTTGTATAAACTTGACTGTCTTTTGTAGTTCAAGCACAGGTCCATAAAGTTTCTCTTCCAGTGTTTTTTCTATGGGCCAGTGAGATTTTCTCTGTATATCATATTCGGGGCAGTTTTGCAGTATGTGCTCTGCTGTCTGGGGCGCCTGTCCGCATGTACACATGGCTGAGTTGCCAATCTTCATTTTTGTATACATGTGGCTGCGGAGTCGGTTGTGTCCTGTTCTAAGGCGCAGCACAACAGTTTGCTCTTGTCTGTTCATGTTATGGTAATCATCTGGTGTTACTGTTGGTGGCTTTCTGATTGATTTGATCATCCTTATCTTCTGTTGGTATGTAACTGGCACATCTGGTTGCTCGTCTGCAGCACCCTCCTTTGCCAGTCGATCTGCTCTCTCGTTTCCTGGTATTCCACAATGAGAAGGTATCCACTGCATGACAATCTTGCGCTGGTTGCTCAGTTCAGACAGTAGAGCCTGTAGATCTGGCAGTTTCTCAAATTTAAGTGCTTGGAGTGCTGATTGTGCATCTGTAAGAAATACTACAGGTTGTGGACCGACATTGGTGTTCAACAATTTCTCAGTTGCCACCTTGATTGCCTGTATTTGTGCATCATATATATGACATAATTTCCCAGTTGGTACTTTGACTGTATCCCTAATGTTGTTTGGGTATTCTATGTACACTCCCGCTCCACCATTCTTTACTGCATTCTGTGCTGACCCATCTGTGTATACTCTGATCCAGAGGTCTTGTGGGTATTCTTCATCCAGGAAATTGAGGATCACTATCCTACGTTGCACACTGTTCTGTTCATCCTTGTCTAATATTCCTTTCACTTTTGTTTGAATGCATACTGATAGTCCGTGCTCCTCTCTCCAAGGGGTTTGTTCTGGCACAGACTTTAGGGGGATGTCAACTTCAGGTAGATCCATAATTTGCCTGCGAAGTCGTTTCTCCTGATGCATAAAACTACTTCTTTTCAGTCTTCCCATTGCTAAATTTTGAAATCTGTCTTTCATTGGATGGTTCGGCATGCAGTGGAACTTTTCTGCCTGTGTTAATACCTTTGTGTCTCTGCGCTCTCTTAGTGCTTGTATCCTTCCCATTTTCTCCATCTCCACAATAGGTGTTGATTTCATTGCTCCTGTAATGACCCTAAGTGCCTGATTTTGCACCTTATCCACCTCTTTTAGGGTAGTGTTTGCTGCGGGGCACCACGCTGCTGACCCATATTCCAGATGTGGCCGTATACCTTGTTGGTAAACTTTGTTAAGTATTTTTCCACTAGCACTCCATGTGGTTCCACTTATTTTTCTCAGGATGGCTAACTTCCTTCTGGCTTTTTTGGCTGCCTTGTTGACGTGTTCCCTCCATGTCAACCTATCATCAAATGTAACTCCAAGATAGGTGGGTTGTTTATCTTCTTTGAGGTGTTCTCCATTTATCTTGATAACTCCAGCTTTTTGTTTTGGGGAGAGGGTGAAAAGCGTAGTGCTACATTTTTCGGTGTTAATGTTTACACACCATCTGTTTGTCCATGAGGTCAAGGCATCAATAGCTCTTTGCAGCATTCTGGTGGCCACTGTTGCTTGCTCATTTGTACACCATATAACCAAGTCATCTGCATACATTGCAACTTTTGTTCCTTGTGGTAGCTCAGCAATCAAGTCATTGATGAAGACTATGAAAAGTGTAGGGGAAAGAACTCCTCCCTGAGGAACACCATGACGTAGTAGAATTTTCTTACCCTTGAGACCATCTAGTTGGACTCTGGCTCTTCTGTTATGTAAGTATGCTTTTATCCATTTGTACATCCTACCCATCACTCCATTATTTCTCAGTGTCTTTAAAAGTCCTTCTTTCCAAACCTTATCAAAAGCTTTCCTTAAGTCTATCCATGCTGCTAATACTAATTTCTTGTCCTGGAATGCGTCCTCGATCTCTTGTGAGAGGTATGTTGCCTGGTCTTCAGTGGAGTTGCATTTCCTAAATCCTGCCTGTTGTGGCACAAGAAGGTTTTGGCTCTCAAGATACCACTGGAGCCTTAGATTGATGATACGTTCCATTGTTTTACATATGCAGCTTGTGAGGCTGATTGGTCTATAACTGGATGACACGGAACTGTCTTTCCCTGGTTTTGAGAGTGGTATCATGATTGCTTCTCTCCAGATCTGTGGGACTGTACCTGATGTCCAACAAATGTTGAAGATCTGAAGCAGCTTTGTTTTTGCTGCTGTTCCCAAGTTCTTGATTATCTCATTGGACACTCCGTCTGTTCCTGGCGACTTTCTCATTTTCAGTTTGGATATTGCAAACTCCAGTTCTTTGTATGTGATTGGTGTCTCCATAACTTCGGGCATGGCACCATCTCGCTCTGTATTTTGTCGTTCCTCGCGAACACTTCGTTGTTTCTCTCTGTCTACTTCAATGTTGCTATCTTTTGCAAAAGAGTCCGCAAAGTAATCAGCGGCTTGTTTGTCTGTGAGGATGTTTCCATCTTTGTTTAATGTAATTTTTGTGTTTCTCTGTGCACCCTTATCATTAAGTTGTTTTACCAACTTCCACAGTTTCCTGGTATCCTTTTCAAAGTTCAGAGACTCTGTTTTCTCCCTCCAACTTCTTCTTCCAGCCTGCAACTTTTCCCTTTGAAATTTGGCCTTAGCATGTTGATATTTTTTGTGGTGTTCTTGACATGGACTAATCTCTGCTTGCTTTCTAGATATTTCTACCTCGTTTTGCAGTTGTTCTAATTCCCTATTCCAGTATGGCCTATATTGTTTGCAGGCCCCTCTAGGTATTGTTTCATGGGCAGCCTGTAGTATGCATCTGCTGAAATTATCATCTGGCTTATTTATGTCTTCATCTGTTGTTAGATTTCTAGTCAGCATACTAGACCGATGCTGGTACATTGACCAGTCTGCCTTCCTGTAATTCCACCGAGGCAGGCTACTACTTTCCTTGACATATTCATTTTCAATAGTTAGAAATACTGGTCTGTGGTCACTACCTCCAAGTTGTTTCCCTACAATGCGTGTAATGTTCCATTCCATGCATGGTGAGTGGAATGCCAAATCTGGTGTAGAAGTGGTGTGCCATGATCGTGAGTAGAAGGTCGGTGGGTCAGTTGGCTGGTTAATCAAGATAAGTCCATTGTCATCCTGCCAGTTTTCTAGCTCCTCACCCCTCCTATCCATTTGATCATAGCCCCAGCTCTGCGAGTGGCTATTGAAGTCTCCACACACAATCAGTCTTTCCTTTGTTGCAATCGTATTCAGTGGACGATCACTCGGACAGTAATAATTTAGAAGGTGGAATTCTGTACTTTCTGTCTTGAGATGCATCATCTGGTATTCTGCCGCCTCCATATATACTTCCTGCTGATAAGCATTGATGCTATTTCTCACAAGTGTCAGAATTCGACCTTTCTGCCTGTCTTGTCGGTCAGACCTATAGCACTGGTATCCTCTAATTTTGAAGGCTATATCTTTATTGAGGTGCGTTTCTTGCAAACAACATACATTTACTTGCTCTTCATATAGAATATTCTCAAGCTCTAATTTTTTACTATAGCCATCTCTTTTGCTGTTGACGCCTTCAGCATTCCAGTGCATTATTTTAAGTGTTCTTTTATTTGTTTTGGGTTTTGTTTGGCCAGTAGCTCTATTCTCGTGCCTCCTGACTCCACTAGGCATCCGAGAAGGACCTCCAGTAATAAAGTTTGGGCCCTTTCGAGACGGGGGACCCGGCACTGTACCTGCCTGGTTGTCCACCATAGGCCGAGCGCCATAACGTTTTGCAGATATAGGCATACTCTCATGTTGCGTATTTGCGTGGCATCCTGATTTCTGTGGTGCGCCTTTTGGCTGGTTGCCTCCGTCTTCAGCACCTTAACGTTGCTTGGGCAGACTGTGGTTTTGCTCGAAAGGATGTGTGATGATGATGATATGAACTTATGGACCCATTTTTCAAGTATCCCTGAAGATGGCAGTCCAGTGTGTCTGTGTCCCAGGATCGTCACGTCCTGCCAAAAACGTAGCATATACATGTGAGTGGGGTATCTCCTTACTCCCCTTTAGTATTCTTGGCTCCTCTGCAGTGATGGTACGCCTGGCATTCCCCGCCACCTGGGAGGTTGTCACAAAGGGGCAGATGTGCAATGTCCTCTGGCCTGCATCTCTTCTACGTCCATTGGGATGACTGATAGAAGACAAAAGTAAAGAACGAGGCAAGAATGCATTTAACCCATGGAGTGGGGGTGGATTGGTTTAGCCCAGAGCGTGTACCACTCGCCGGTGGGTTCTGCAGCTCCACCTGCTCCTCGGCCTCTTAGTCTGGCCCCTCTCCAAGGACCTGTCCGGCTTGGGTGACCCTAACAGGAGTAAAACTCCCGCCGGCATAGCCCCCTGGATCACTGGGACATGCAAGCTCTCCAACCCCGTCAAGGTAGGCCTACATTTGGAGAGACAACCGCCATATTTTCAACGATCAGCTGAGGAAACTATGAGTGAGATAATGCAATTTTGCAAACTTGACAGTTGGTATGTGCTGTTTACATCAGAACTGACGTCATCATGCGCATGGTTACGTATGTTCACTTGGTGCAGTTAGGTTCGGTTTCATTTGAACACGCCTCGTGTGATTGCACTAATAATTGTATATGCATGTAGATATGATTATAATAGTAAATGTGTGGAAACATAAATAGGATTGTGGCAATAAATGTGTGCGACTATACATGTGAATGTAATAATAACATATGTTGTGCGTAAATCTTTTGAAAATAGAGAATAAAACAACTTACGACATAACGCAAATAAAACAGTCTTTCATCCTACAAGAGCTCCACTGCTAAGGAAGATCCTCTCGTGTTCTTTGGTGCAACGTGTTATGATTTACTGCAATATACATATATAGGACAATTATGTTTACAAAAAAGTCTTGACTTTCTGCTGAAAATGAGAAAGCATCTATTAGTCTGCGGATTGCTGTGATAACCTTTCTCATTAGTCTCCGGATTGATGTGATAGTCTTTCTCATTAGTCTGCGGATTGATGTGATAGTCTTTCTCATTATCAAAACGTAATGTACGAGAGTAAGTCAGTAAGTAGGGAACACTAATACGTGATAACTGAAAAATGTAGTTGGTAGCTTCTAAAAATGTCATTAGGCGGCAGCAACATCCAGATTTGTGATTTTTAGACGCTAGGTGTCGCATGCACGTGCGCAGCTCAAATACAAAATGGCGTCCGTGATAACGTAATGTGCAATTAAGAGACAGCGTGAGGTTGTGCGTTTGTTTTGAGCAAACACCATTTCTGCAAAAGATATTCATAAAGAAATAGTCACTGTTTACGGTAAAAAGTGTTCGGTGCATAACTGAATCGATACATTTTCTAAAGGGCCCTAAAATAATTTCTGATGAGTCCCGACCTGATCAGATTGCAACAGATTGCTGGAAAACTGGGAGACGCGTAATGTGACAAAGAGTACAACGTTAAAGACTCAAGGCCTTCATTAACACATATCTCCGTCGTATACTTCTCGTTGGATGCCAGAAGTTATACCATACACAGATCTGTGGGAGCAAACATGGCGACAAGCTGTGGTGCAAAAGATTGGAGAGAGCCATTGGAAATGGATAGAACACACTTCCAGAGGGAATACGGACAGTATAGCTAGACATACGCTGGATTGGAACCCATAGAGAAACAGATGAATGAAAAGGTCCAGAAAATGCGTGACGAAAGGCAGTCGAGGAGGAGGCACTTCAATCAATGTCTCGTGAGTGGAACTCAAGAAATCTGTTGCGACCTTAAAGGAACCAGACGGATACATCGACAACTACCATGCCCAACTGCTGAGGCTGTGTTCATGCGTAGCGTATCAACCGAAATCCCTACAGACTTCCCCGGTGGGGACGAGTACTTCGCTGCCTTGGGAGAGGGCTATGGGGAGTGTTAAACCAATGTTTGTGTCAGGGTTTCCGTGTCAAACTCCCCTCTTTTTCCGTGTCCCGCCGCCGAGGCTTCTGATTGTGTCCACCTTTTGGTCAGCCTGACCTTTGTTGTGCTCAGAATACGAGGTTGGGAGAGGTATCGTGTAACTTCCTGTGAAGGAAGGGACGGGCAGGAGGAAGTCGTCTTCAGTCCGAGCAGAAAAAGTCCTTGAGTCGTGGTAGCCTGGACTGAATTCTGGTGGGCAGTTAAGCGGAACGTTGAACTCCATCATAAGCTGTCTCCCAGGTGTGAAATGCAGCATAACAAACATGATAACTGATCGATAGCACATCAATTTCACAGAATAAAGCCCATGATACCACCTGGTGAAGGAGCTGTGAAATTTAATCCTTACAGGAACCGCCAAACGTTGGAAAACGACACAAACATCGGAGCGAATCGAGAGCGCATGCCGTTAATGGGCGGCCATCTTACTTACATCTGTAAATTCAATTGAAAAATCGTGCTGAAGTCGATTATATTGAGTAAATATGAGCAAAAATACGTACAACGTTCTCCGTTGTATTATGCTATCAAACAGAACCAGTGAGAAAAAAATACCTTTACAAAATACTCACCGACATAATTCATTTGTCTCTCCATACTGCAAGCCTTTTCACTCTGTAAATAAACAGCAAAGAAGTTCTGTCAGCGAGACTGTGTACATTTTAGAATGTTTGAGAAGTCCTAATATAGGTGGAAAGAAAGGTGATGGTTAGGGTATTTTTGTGTAAATGTGAGTTCTAACCTAGGTGAGAGCTGGTTTTTCGTATATCGTGCGTAAAATAAAAACCAGGACATACTTATCAAGGTGGGAGCTTAGAGTAACCAAGACCAGGTGAGACATACTGATCAAGGTGGGAACGAAGAGTAATCAAGGCCAGGTGAGACATACTGATCAAGGTGGGAACGAAGAGTAACCAAGGCCAGGTGAGTCATACCGATAAATGTGGCAACGAAAAATAATCACGCCAGGTGAGACATACTGATCAATGTGGGGACAAAAAGTAATCACGACCAGGTGAGACATACTCATCAATGGGGGAGCGAAGATTAATAAAAGCCAGGTGAGATATAGTGATGAAAACACCCACATGACGTACACGATCGATCTCCTTGGACACATGCAGTGTCAAAGCAACATGATCATCCAGGTGGGGATCAACACTGTAAACCCCATGGTTGTGAGTTTAATATGAAGCCTCACATTGCACAACAGCTCGGATGATCCCGGTCTACCTTCCCAAGTATGCTTCAGATTGTAAAAAGAGCCACTGTAATCTACCACCAAATAAAAAACGTGGACAAGAGCTAAATGAAGCCCTAGTACTTGTGACTTCCTCGCCAACAACATGCCAGTACACAACAACCGTGTCGATCCTGAGGACCCTACTGGTGGGACCGAATAGGGCCACATCATCTCCATTTACAAATGCAACATTGGTGTTGTCCTTTTGGCAGGACGGTATAGGAGAACGTCTTCCGCGCATGCTTGAATATTTCCCCGCCCACAGATTTTGTCAGTCGTTGACAGTCAGCCTTTCAGTGTTGAGTTTAACGGGCACCCGTCGGGTTTTCATTCACCACGAAATAATGGAAAGATTTGAGCAGCGGTGTTGTATCAAATTGTGTCAAAAGTTAGGCGATACCCAAGAGGAAACCATTCGGAAAATTCAACAGGCTTTCGGTGACGATGCCATGAACCATGAGCATCACATAGATTAAAGAGTGGTACAATCACTTCAAAGATGGCCGCTCATCGGTGGAGAGCGGATCACATTCCGGTAGGCTTCCAACAAGCCGAAATGATTGAATCGTTGGCCATGTATGGATCTTGGCTAATGATTGAATCATTGACCAAGTATGGATCTTGACTAATGATTGAATCATTGACCAAGTATGGATCTTGGCTAATGATTGAATCATTGACCATGTATGGATCTTGGCTAATGATTGAATAATTGACCATGTATGGATCTTGGCTAATGATTGAATCATTGACCAAGTATGGATCTTGGCTAATGATTGAATCATTGACCATGTATGGATCTTGGCTAATGATTGAATCATTGACCAAGTATGGATCTTGGTCTTACAGAATCATTGTGTCATCATCCGAGAAAGTGCGGATGAGTTGAGGATAAGCATTGGTTCGATACACTCCATCTAAAGCGAGGATTTGGCTAAACGGAGAGTGTCCTCTCAACATTCACAACGAAGCTGCTAAGGACGAAGGAGAAGCAACTCCGTCTGAAAGTCTCATAGGACATGCTGGACAGCGCAAACGGCGACCACGACTTACTGAACACTGTGATCACTGTTGACGAGTCTTGGGTTTATGGGTACGACCAGGAAACCAAGCTGCAGTCGTCACAGTGGAGACATTCATTATCACCGAAGCCAAAAGAAGCGAGGCAGGTGCACAGCAATGTCAAAGTCATGTTGACCTTTTTCTTCGACTCCTGTGGGGCTGTGCATCACGAATACGCACCATACGGTTAAAGATACTAAAGAGTACCACCTGGATGTCATCCATTCCTTCGTGACGCTGTTCGATGCAAACGACCGACAACGGGAAATTGGCACCTTCATCATGACAACGCACCCACCCATTCTTCGCATCTGATTCAGACTTTCTTTGCCAAACACAACATTCATCTGGTTTGTCATACTCCCTACGCTCATTACATGACTCCATGCAATGTTTGGCAATTCCCTAAGCTACAAATTCAGATGAAAGGGACTCAATTTTAGCCACGAGAAGACATTATGCGGAATGCGACGACCCAGTTGTACTTGATTCTCAAAGAGGCCTTCCTGGAATGCTCCTAACAATGGCCGGATGGCTTGGAGATGTGTGTGTAGTCCCAAGAAGAGTTCTTTGAATGGAATTAGGATTTCATCGTTCAGTCGAGTAATTGTATTTTTCGCCCCAAAAGTAGGATACATTTTTAAAAACACATGGTACATATTGCAAAAAGCTGTTAAGGGGGTGGATTGCGCATTGAGATAACAGGTTCATCATATAAAACAAGGTGCTGCCACAATCGTGCTAGATGGCCAGATCAATGTTTTGATGCAGACTTCATCGCAAATGGTGTACGTATCTGGCAGTTCCATACCCTTGCCGGTGACGGAAGATGATGTAGTGAATGAACTTATAGCAGCCAGTGACTCATGGCTGGCTGCTTGCATCAGGGTCAGTGACTCATAGCTGACTGCTTGTATCAGGTTCAGTGACTCATAGCTGACTGCTTGTATCAGGTTCAGTGACTCATAGCTGACTGCTTGTATCAGGTTCAGTGACTCATAGCTGACTGCTTGTATCAGGTTCAGTGACTCATAGCTGACTGCTTGTATCAGGTTCAGTGACTCATAGCTGACTGCTTGTATCAGGTTCAGTGACTCATAGCTGACTGCTTGTATCAGGGTCAGTGACTCATAGCTGACTGATTGTATCAGGTTCAGTGACTCATAGCTGACTGCTTGTATCAGGTTCAGTGACTCATAGCTGACTGCTTGTATCAGGGTCAGTGTCTCATAGCTGGCTGCTTGCATCAGGGTAAGTGACTCATAGCTGGCTGCTTGCACCAGGGTCAGTGACTCACAGCTGGATGCTGCATCAGGGTCAGTGACTCATAGCTGACTGCTTGTATCAGGTTCAGTGACTCATAGCTGACTGCTTGTATCAGGTTCAGTGACTCATAGTTGGCTGCTTGCATCAGGGTCAGTGACTCATAGCTGGCTGATGCATCAGGGTCAGTGACTCATAGTTGGCTGCTTCATCAGGGTCAGTGACTCATAGCTGGCTGCTTGCATCAGGGTCAGTGACTCATAGTTGGCTACTTGCATCAGGGTCAGTGACTCATAGCTATCTGCTGCATCAGGGTCAGTGACTCATAGCTGGCTGCTTGTATCAGGGTCAGCCTCTCATAGCTGGCTGCCTGCATCCAGGGAACCAAAGCTGGGAACAAAGACCCTATACCACCCCCCAAAAGGCGGCCCTGGAAACAGGCTGCACTTGTGTAGTCTGATTATGAGAATAAGGATATAAAGGGAAGGTCAATTAGGTCTCTAAAATGCCGTGCTGACATCGCTGAAAGGCGGAGATATGGCAGCCTCACTGCAGACTAGGACACAACGTTCTTTCTTTTAGGACGAACGCCAGAAAGAGCATAAAGAAATCCCAGCTGGAACTTCAAGAAGAGGACGGGTCATGCACATAACAACAAAAAGAGCAAGAAATGACGGCACCAACAACACTCTATAAAACAACAACAGAACAAATACAAAGAACATCTTACGAAGTTGATATTTGTCCTGACTGTTCGTTGATTCAAAGGTTGCAAAGGTCGAATATTGCCAGCCATCAACAAAACCGGGTTGTAAATAGTGTCTTGTTTCAAACGCCGTAGTCCTGCGATCTGCAACGGATGAAAGGGAAATAACTGTGAATACCAGTAAGGACAATCTTATCACCTTCATACATTCAGCATACAAAACGGTTGGCGATTTCTTGTTTCATCACTACTGTCGTTATTATGTCTTATATCGATCACAAGTTATCATCTATGTTATTGTTGTTGAATGACCACAATGAGAAGGATTACTCTTTTTGTGCGCCTTAAAAAAAAGGACGTTAAGTGGCGAGTTGCCGTAGGTTTCCTCACATCGCTAATGAAGGTGGGCCGGGGTCCTCCAGGCGGCTATGCTATACTTGGCTTCATCTGCGTGTCGCTCACTGCTACAGAAATCACGTCGATCCTTCACATTGTTAGCCATGCTGCCATGAAAACAGCCCGTTTCCAGGGATGACTATGAGGACATCAAGGTGAGGGTCTTAGCCAGTATATTTTGCCTGACCCTGACCAGTATGTTTTTACTGACCAGACATCTGTTTCCCTCCACAAGCTGCCATCTAAAATAGTATCATTACGATTACTACTATTTTTACTATTATAATTACAAACACTTATAGAAATGGTAGTCCAATAGTAGACACTGCCTTCGGCAATCAAGTATTAGACACCTCATTGTTCTACGTCTCAGCTTTTTCTGAGGTTGGGTGATAAAGATAAGTTCATATTACTTCATTAACTACGAGTCAGGGTTCCATTTACAGCTGGGTAGATTTGAGGGTATCTGAATCAGAAGCGAACATGCCAATTTTATTTTGCGTAATAGAAGATATCTAACTACAGGCTACAACAAGAAATGTGTGATTCGCTGGAGAGTTTAAACCAATACGGACAGCTTGAAGGAATGTCATGGGTGACAATCAACAGCGGAACTGATAACCGGCACATGCTATAAGAGGAGGCAGAGATCCATGATCGTCAAGGCATAACTCTGGGGGTCCTCTCTCTTCTCACCTCACTCTGTTTCATTTGACTCCTACAATCACACTCTTGCACAACTTTCACACGCGCCCTCAGGGTGAGACCCTTGCATTGCACTTTGGTTGGGCTGGCTTCTGAGAGCGTACAAACCTAGCATAGGTACATCCAGACACACACATACATCCACGCACTGATTTATGCATCTTAATATCGCCCAGTTGACTACGGTCTAGGGTGGAATAGGCGCGCCTCCGTCAGTAGAAACTAGTGAGGCAAACACTTAAAATAATAAAAAAAAGATAGTCAAGGCCAACCTGCACGGTACATGATGATGTAGATGTTAATTAGTCAATGTATTCATTTGCCACTTTAAAATTTGTCCAGTCTTGATCTGTATTGTGTTATGTCCATGACGAAGAACTTTCAGTCGTTAGGTAGGTAAGGCGCTTGTCTCTCAAGAAACAAAAATAATGAAAACGCGAAACGGTGGGATTTCGAATTCCGCAAGTTTCAAGCGTTCACTGATCTCTAGGGAGATGGGACTAGCGCCTATTCCTATTGATGATGAACGATAAAACTCGGGCATCCTATGAACATGCTGTGCACGTATAATAACCATTGTCAGTTCAAAATCGATAAAAGTAAGACAAAGTCATGAAATTCCTACCCAAACACAAACTACCTTCCATCATGCCTAGTTAGCTACAGAATATAGACATTGTAAAAATGAAAAAATAAAAAAAAAAGGACAAAGGATAGCCTTCAGCTACCTGGTAACAAGCAGACGTCTGCCTGTTTGAATACCAGGATTCCAAGAAGTCCAAATTGTCCTTTTGGATTTCTGTACATGTAAATCCTATACACCAGTGTTTCCAAACTGCTGGTCCACCAACCATTATCGGTTCGCAGAGATTTCCTGCCGGTCAGCGAACAAGTGATTGCGGCTTAACTCCTTAACTGTGGAGATCACCTTGATGTAATCTAAGCTCTGACAGGCTAATTTTGTTAACTCAAATGACGTAATCTACACAAGTACACGTACTTTTAGGACACAAGAGCTCATCTAAATTGTGCGTGTTTTAATCAAAGTATGTGAGGTGAATTGTTTTAATTTTCTTTTTTTGTGTGTAAATGACTGGGTCTCCAAATATGGCTAAACGTTAATTAGGTCAATTGGAAATTGATAGACACGTTTTAAAGGTGAGTATATATGTATTGTGATATTTCGGTCTGAGGACAATATATTTCTAATAATGGTTTTTTTTATTCTGTCGGATCTATCCACGAAAAATTATTCCCAACTTTACTGGTTCGTGAAAAATGTTTCCTTTTTTCACCAAAAACCAATTTTTAGACTCAAATATATAAATTAGGTACTGCTCGATAAACATCAACTGCTTCTTTATCTTAACAAATAAGGAAGGGACTATGTGAAAACTTCGATACAGCGAGCTGTAAGTAAAGAATGTTTATTCGGAACATCGATCACAAAACAAGTATTTATCTGCACACAAGTAGCATGCATAACGAACAGCAGGAAAGAAAGTGAAGTGATGGGTGGCGTCATATTAGAATACGGGATCAAGATGCTGAGCAGTACATGATCTGTAAGTAAAGTAAAGTAAAGTAACCCATATCATTACTGCCGTGGGGGTGAGGTGTTAGCGATCTCACATTTCAAAGGCTCGGCTATATGAATGCGGAAGCCATCTCCTCTCCCTCGCCGCTTTTACTTCCTGGACTGAACGGGTACCCATTTAAGGCTGGGTCGACCCGAAAGCCATTTCGGTCTGAAAAAACACTAGTGTGTCAACTGGGGAATGAACCCAGGACCACTCAGATACGAAGCTAGGGCGCTAACCACTGCGTGACGCGCTCTACATGATCTATAGCGGCCAGAAACTCAAAGCTGACTGCTAGGGTCAGGTCCAGCAACCCAGAGCTGAAAGGAAACTACTCCACCTCCACGCGGTGATCCTGGGTGACATTCTGCAACCGGGCAGACTGGCTAAGGAGAAGGGATCGAATAGGGAAGGCTAACCCAGTACATAAAAATGCCATACCGAAAGGTGCAAATATCGCAGGAAAACTGTAAACTACGACACAATGTATTCCGTTCTCCGGACTGCATCCTGCTACTTGCAAAGGTCTTTTCAGGGCTTAGTAGCGGGAGTCTGAGAATCAACGAATACAAATAAGAAGAAAAAGAAGAAGAAGAAGAAGAAGAAGAAGAAGAACAAGTGGGTTGCCGTATCACTAACCTTTTAGCAACACCGCTCCAAAATGATACAATTCAACATACGAGGTGGTATCAACAAATAACATAAACATGGCGTATTCTGTTAAATAAAATGGAGTTACTTTTTGATTCCCACTCATATATTCCTACATAGAACTTTACTATATTACCTGAGCATGACTGATGTAAATTGGTTTATTGTAGATAATCCATGTTACTGTCTCGTGGCACGCGGGATGAGTGAGTGACCCTTCGTAAGTGACGTAATGATCTGTATCAGGCATCAGGCGACGTAAGTTCAGGTATGAAACGTGTTTCCTGTCACCTGCGTTGGAGGAGTGACAGTGGATGACGTGTTGTGTTACAGGCAAATATGAATATGCTTAGTTAACCACTTACGCACTACTAAGTCCTGTGTGTCTTTGATTAACGCATTACGCACTAATAAGTCCAATGTGTTTTTAAGAAATTGTAGTAAAGTAGTAACGGATTGTTCTACAGTAGTTAACTACTGTCGGGGAATGAAGTTGTTCAACAATTCAGTGCGCTAAGCCACACCTTGTTTGAGGTATGGCGACCAGATTGTTTCCTAGCTGCCTTTTACTTTTGTAGTCGTATACCAGGTACCCATTTACAGCTGGATCGATTGGGGCGAACAAATAGCAGGATTTGTATCCCGTACATTTGCCACAAAGAGTGAGTGGTCTACCGCTATGCTAATCGTCTGCATTGTAACCATGGTTTAATGTGGGAACAACAAATCACATGACAGGTCGCCATGACGCTTGGAAAAGTTACAATGTCACGTGTCGTATTTACTAGCACAATTTCCTCCATCCCGGTATATCCTTTTCATCCAGAACTACATTTTTGGCCTGGTTGATTGATCCCAACCAAATTTGCAGCACCCTTGTCTAATGTAATCATTCAATGTTATTATTTTATTAGAAACACACATTTAAATCTCTGTGTAAAATAATGGTATAGATATACAGGGAAAGGGATGTACATGTGCTGTTTTAACTCTTGGGGTGTACAGGGTTAAAATGATCGAATGTTAAAAGGTATTCTCATGTCGAATTGTAAAGAGGATGTCTAAATCGTTTTTCCAGACCATGACGGGGATATTGTACAATAAAACTTGTCGCTGGAACTGAGAAAGAGCGTCTTTGGATGCTATGTGCGATTAGTACTGACATATGGCAGTGAATCATGTCCAATCAGCAAGCACGCTTATAGATCTTTGGAAGCAGCGGAGATGTGTTTTTGCAGAAGAATGGTGTGGATCCCATAGACTGCAAGGAAGTCTAATGATACAGTACTCCAAGAAGGACACATACAACGGCAACTCATTGCTAGGATCAGAACATGGCAGTCAGCCTTTTTCGGACATGTTATCAGAAGAGGCGGGTTAGAGCACGTGGTGACAAAGGGAAAGATTGAAGGAGAGAGAGAGAGAGAGAGAGAGAGACAGAGAGAGAGAGAGAGAGAGAGAGAGAGGGAGAGGAAGGCCGAGAAAGAAGATGCTGGATAGCCTGAGAGAATGTCACGGCGACAATCAACAACATAATTGTTAAACGACACACGTGATATAAGTAGATGGATGTCCATTATCGCCATCGCCAACCGACAAGGCACCTCGTGATGATGAAAGTTATTAAAAAAATGATGATTTTGACAACCCTCAAACACAACTCACAAACATAACCCTCAAACACAACCCTCAAACACAACCCTCAAACACAAACCTCAAACACATTCCTCAAACACAACCCTCAAACACAAGCCTCAAACACAACCCTCAAACACAACCCTCAAACACAACCCTCAAACACAAGCCTCAAACACAACCCTCAAACACAAGCCTCAAACACAACCCTCAAACACAACCCTCAAACAAAACCCTCAAACACAACCCTCAAACACAACCCACAAACACAACCCTCAAACACAAGCCTCAAACACAACCCTCAAACACAAGCCTCAAACACAACCCTCAAACACAAGCCTCAAACACAACCCTCAAACACAACCCTCAAACACAACCCTCAAACACAACCCTCAAACACAAGCCTTAAAAACAACCCTCAAACACAACCCTCAAACACAACCCTCAAACACAAACCTCAAACACAACCCTCAAACACAACCCTCAAACACAAGCCTCAAACACAACCCTCAAACACAACCCTCAAACACAACCCTCAAACACAACCCTCAAACACAACCCTCAAACACAACCCTCAAACACAACCCTCAAACACAACCCTCAAACACAACCCTCAAACACAACCCTCAAACACAACCCTCAAACACAACCCTCAAACACAAGCCTCAAACACAACCCTCAAACACAAGCCTCAAACACAACCCTCAAACACAACCCTCAAACACAACCCTCAAACACAAACCTCAAACACAACCCTCAAACACAACCCTCAAACACAACCCTCAAACACAAGCCTCAAACACAACCCTCAAACACAACCCTCAAACAAAACGCTCTTTAGTCATTATTTGCAACGTGCTTGAATAGTGACCCTGACCTTCAGGATATAAATGTATAATTAAATTGCTGCCTGGGTAACAGCTACTCGTAGTACTCGTTTTCAAACGAATAGAGCCACTGTAACCTCCAAAGCACCTTGTAAAAATGACTAAAGAGGGCTGTACACAGGGTTTGCAACCTCATCATTTTAAAACCATTGTTCTGAAACGGCCACTACAAATACTGGAATAACGGCTTCGTGTAATAAGATTAGCTGCAGTGGTGGCTCTATGCTTCACGAGGAACGCAAGGGCAAATCAGTTCACCATGTGGATAAGGTGCCAGTTATTTATTGCTAATATGGATGATGGATAATCATCCTAGTGACTGAATGAATGGATTAATGCGTAGACAAATTTGTGCTAAGTTCAATGGGGCTTTAACCAAATTTTCCAATAGTTGAACGTTGAACATAGAAATAAATGGAATGTATGAATTGATTATAGCTACCTCAAAAATGGGTGGAATGTTATACATGGGATACAACAGAACACAATTATCTAAAAGATATATAATGGTTTTATAAATGATACGTAATGTGACAGAGAGTGATTGTTATGCAATGATCAAAACCTACATCACACTTTACTAACGTAATAATGACAGGAACATGGAATGATGAAGGTGGAAAATATATGAAGAAAAGGATGGGCCGGCGGGAAATGTAAAGAAATATGACGTATTAGATAAAATGACGTTTTTGGAAGGCTGGCTCAAACGGTTAAAACGAGAGAACTTATTCAGCAGAAAGCGTTATGCTTTTACACGATGCACAATGCAGTCATTGACTTACATGTTGGAAGCAATCATGAAGTAACAGAAATGAATGCGATAGACCTTTTATCTTTGAAAGCAATTTCAGATGTGATAATATCACTTATTTTTCCTGTTGGAATCGGTATCGATTATTATAATCGGACATAAAATGTGCTTCATGTTTCTTCAAAAGAGTAATCGGAAAATTGAAATAATCAAATTTCAACTACAAGTACAGAGGTAGACAAATGGTCAGCTTAGCGAATGGATCGACAAAAACGTGATTCAAAGAAAGGCCCTTTGATAAGAAAACATGGACATGGGATAGAATATTACAAATGTTATAACATTATATTCAATTTAGATTATATATATATATTGTCCGAGTATCTGGGCAAATATCAGATTAGTTGGCAATACAAAAGGGAGTAAGGGATGTATCCTCTCATCTTATCTATATAACATCTATGTGAAATGTATAATGAAAATGTTAGAGAAGACGAGAACATTGACATTTTTGATACATTTACGATTGTCTGGTACGAGATTCCAGAGTTACGATAGGCAGACGACACAGTGATACTAACTAGAAGTGAAGAGAGGCTAGAGCAGCTAATTTCAGCTGTAAATGGACATAGTAAAGATCAACACCTGTTTATAAACATAAACAAAACAAAGATAATGACCACCGATAAAACACAATGTCAGCATAAATTTACAGTGGGTGGTGAGGAAATAGATCAGTTCACGCATTTTGAATATCTTGGCTCCAGAATTGGCAAAAATGGCGACTGCTCGAAAGAAATCAGAAGAAGACTAGCTATGGCAATGCAGAGACTGAACAGCCTGAAGAAATTATGGCAGAGCACCAACAAAATGATAACAGTGAAAGTCTTGAGAGTCTGTGTTTTTCCTGTGGCAGCTTATGGCTGCGAATCATGGGCTATTACCAAAACTTCTGGACAAAGAATCGAATCCTTCGAGTCATAATGTTACAGAAAGATTTTCAGAATACTCTGGACGGAAAAAAAATACAAATGTAGACATTCGGGAAGAGTTAAGCAATTGGTTTATCAATTCGATTTTGGCCAGAAAATGTAAATACTTTGCTCACACCAAGAGACACAACGGTCTTTAGAGAACAGTGATAGAAGGTATGGTTCCAGGCAAAAGAAGCAGGGGTAGACCAAGAAGACGATGGTACCAAGATATCCAGGAATGCCTGCATATGACTGTGGCGGAGACTGGAGTGTTGGCAAGGGAAAGAGTTTATTTCAGACAAACTGTGATGGGAGCGACGTTCTATAAAGGGAATGCTATATGAAATATATATATATATATATATATATATATATATATATATATATATATATATATATGACGCCATATAGCAACCAAGATGGCGATGCCTTTTTGTGTATTCCGCAAATCACCTTTGAAAAACATCTTTTTGGTTTGTTCTGAGCTACAATCTGGATTTAAATTCAACCTTCAAAAAGAGAGTCCGGACACCTGCTACAGGTGCGCAGGATTGCTGGAAGCGCGTCATTTTCAATTGCTGTACATTTCGTCATATCGGCGTTGTAGGACTCGGGTGTGTAGAAAACCATCAGTTTGTTGTTAATGATCGAAGTATGGATTAGCTGGAGGTGTCTTCTTCCTGTGTTGCTGTGCCGACACGGTACCTTCTTGAAAGGCACATCGGTTCGAATTGGTGTCAAAGTGTGTGTGCTGACCTCCGCTAGTGTCTTCAGTGACAACTTGCGCTGTGTTGGTCACCATCGATCTGCTGTGTTATCTCCCCTTGTGTTTCCAACAACCTCAACACTTAACCTAATCTATCTTTCGGTTATATCCGCTTGTGGAAAAGGCTATTGGATCTAACCCAGAGAACAAATCAGGAGCTGGAGTCCACTAGACATTCAAGCATTGTACTCAATGCCAGTCTGACAACCCCTGCGACGCCTCCAGTGCCAAGTGGTATCGTCCTGTCGTTCCCTTGGATACACCGGCTGCGTTTAGAGGGTGGGGGGGGGGGGGGGTTGTTTGCTGACTGTGAAGCAGTGGGCCTCGCATCAATATGCCCAGGCAGACGATGGGGAGATGATGTCAGAAATCAACCCATAGCGAAGAAGTCTACAGTGAAGATTGGCTGCTGGAACGTACGCTCCATGACCACAGGTATAACAAAATTACTGCAGGCGATGAATGATGTTCGCTAGACCTCAGTCATCAACCAGAAGCTCAAAGGCTTCAGATCGACATGGTCACCTTCTAAGAAGCGCGTCTGACGGAACAATCGAAAACGGCTATTGGAACTGTACGCCTATCATAACCTGTGAATGACAAACACCTTCTTCTAAACGAAGCCCAAGAACAAAGTATCATCGACAGACCTAACTGGCGGCTGGCTATGTGTGCCGGCCTGCATGCAGGGGAAGTCAGGGTGCGTCAAGATGCATTCTCCAATCGTAAACGCCGAAAGCAAGGACAACAACTGACTAACACCTCTATCTCTAGTGTGAATTCCATTGTCTCTTGAGACTGATAGGACGCAAATCAATCAAACAATATGTATATGGGGTAGTTGTGGTCGAGATGTCAGAAACTCGCCTCTCAAAACTATGAACGGAAACGGGATGGTTTCAAGTTTCAAAGGCTCAAGCGACAATTGATATCAAAGGAGCTGAAACCAGAGTGCCTGTACCCTGAATTACCCCCAGTCGTCTTCACATGTGTCGTGCCACTGACCTTTTTCTTGCCACTGGTCCAAGGTAGTTCTTGACCAGAGACTAAGGTCGATGACCAGCGCAGCTTCTTCCTCGATATAATCTAAATACAGTGCAAGTTACATCATCAAATCAAAACCGTGTGATGGTGTCGTCACCATGGCTTGCGATGTGCAACTAACTTGATATATATATAAAATAATAATATGTGTGTATCTATATATGTGTGTAAGTGTGTGCGTGTGTGTGTGTGTGTGTGTGTGCGTGCTTGCATGAATGCATGCGCGCGTGTGTGTGTGTGTGTGCGTGCGTGCGAGAGTGTCGTCCATGTGCCACCGGACCACCAAAGGTGATCAATGAATAGTTAAAGAATCCACAAAAGGAGTGTTGGAAATGGAACAGGCTGCTTCCTCTTTCAGAAACTAATAAGCTATAGAGATTGCAATGGAAGACCCATTACATCCAATGGTAAAAGAAGTTTGACGAAGTTATTATATCTGCTTGCGGTTATGTTAACTCGTATAGATTCATAGACCTTGCAGTGTACAAGCAAGAATAGAAGAACTACTATAATCTTTAACGGCAGGAAAAAACGTGGGGGATATGTGAATAATGGGTCATGACCGGAAGACTTGGCAAGTATTTGTTGAGGGTCTATGCTTAGCAGGAAGCTATAGGATTTTGATTGATTGATTTATGTAAATAAAAAATTTAGCAGAGGCAGATCGGAGAAATGATGGACATAGGGCGTTAAAAAGGCTCGGAAGTTGACAGTGATCGTAGCGGGAAAACGGATCAAAGAACGATCGTTTTACAGAGCTGCTGTGATAAGAGCGGCCTTGAGGATAGGCAATATAATGAGGTTGTATTACGAGTCGGGATCAAGACGCATGGGATGCAGTGGTCAGTGCCCCATAGCTGAATGCTAGCGTCAGGGCCTGCGAACCAGAGCTGCCAAGACCCTTCTACACCTCCACGGGGTGATCCTGGATAACAGGATGCAGCAGGGCAGACTGGCTAAGGAGAAGGGATCGAAGAGGGAATGCTAACCCGGTACTCAAAAAATGCTTGCTGAAGTCGGATGTGTTGGACCGAAAGGTGCAAATATCGCAGTCAAGCTGTAAACTACGACACAATGCATTCCGTTCTTTGGACTACATTCTGCTACTAAAGCCCTTTCAGGGTTTGGTAGCGGGAGATTGAGAACGAACGCAGAAGAAGAAGTATTACGAGTCTTCACATATTTATGGCTCGAAGGACTATACTACGCACCAGCAAGTTGGGCATGAGAAATGATAGGCCAATGGTGACGCTTTTTATGAAAGTTGAGGTGGTCGAATTCTCAAGTCAGTTTCTTTCTTTCAGTAAGGCGCAGTTCGTCCGCTGGTCTGACAAGGTTCAGTACTTGCCTGGGGCCGAAAATGCAGTTGTTCATGAGCTGAAAGCAGCCATTGACTCATAGCTAGCTGGTTGCATCAAGGTCAGCGAACCCCAGCTGATCAAGGTCAAGACCCTATTCCGCCTCCAAGCTGCGCCCCAGTAAACAAGTTGCACTAGCCACCAATGCAGTCTGGATAATGGATAGGGATCGCAGTTAGCCACTAATGTAGTCTGAATAATGGATAGGGATCGCAGTGAGCCACTAATGTAGTCTGGATAATGGATAGGGATCGCAGTGGAAAGGTAAAACCAAGTACCCATAACGTCAACTGAAATCAGATGTGTTGGGCCGATATGTACAGATATCGCAGCCAAGCTGTAAACATTATACACTAGCCACTAATGTAGTCTGGATAATGGATAGAGATCGCAGTGGGAAGGCAAACCAAATTATAAAGTCAGCTGAAATCAGATGTGTTGGGCCGAAATGTGCAGATATCGCAGCCAAGCTGTAAACATTCTACACTAGCCACTAATGTAGTCTGGATAATGGATAGGAATCGCAGTGAGAAGAAGGCAAACCAAGTACCCATAACGTCAGCTCAAAATCAGATATGTTGGGCCGATATATGCAGATATAGCAGCCAAGCTGTAAACCACAACGTTCTTTTCAAGACGAACACCGGAGAAGAAGAAGAAGTTTTTGCCAGCACGTTTCCAGCCTTTCATGTCTATTTACTGTGTGTATATGTTTTCTGAATCCCCAGGCAAGTAGCTGTGTTTGAAACTATAGCCGCTACTCTGATTACCTTTATATATTGTCTCGTTGATAGCTTTATGTATCCTCTCGAACTGGGGGTGTGTCTGGTTAGAGACCTGTGGACAGAGTGACAAAAAGATGTTACTTATTGAACTAAAAAGATGTTACTTATTGAACTAAAAAGATGTTACTTATTGAACCAAAAAGATGTTACTTATTGAACCAAAAAGATGTTACTTATTGAACCAAAAAGATGTTACTTATTGAACCAAAAAGATGTTACTTATTGAACCAAAGAGATGTTACTTATTGAACCAAAAAGATGTTACTTATTGAACCAAAAAGATGTTACTTATTGAACCAAAAAGATGTTACTTATTGAACCAAAAAGATGTTACTTATTGAACCAAAAAGATGTTACTTATTGAACCAAAAAAGATGTTACTTATTGAACCAAAAAGATGTTACTTATTGAACCAAAAAGATGTTACTTATTGAACCAAAAAGATGTTACTAATTGAAATAAAAAGATGTTACTTATTGAACTCCAGTTCATGGGGAGCTACCAATAGAACAACTGTAACCTTTCATGCGTACAAGCAACCTCGCCATGTAATACAGACTACTACAAAAACCAAAAGGACAGCAGGTGCTTTGATCTGCGCTTCAATTATGAGACTAACATTTACAGCAATAGCCATACGCTTTATGAGAGCGTCTGATTAGCGTAGTGGAAGAGTACTCGCTTTTCACAGTAGAGGTAAGGAGTTTAACTCCCACAACTGCCACGCTACAGCCAATCCAGCTGTGAATAAGTACCTGGTAATTAGCTAGGAAAGTAAAACGCAGCTAGGAAAGGAACTGAGTGCTCTACATCATACATGACGGGGCTTAGTATACTGGGGAGGAGAGAAGCTTAATGTCTAGTCATGCAAAACATACTGTACAGACATGCTAATCAGGATCAGGTAAAGTATACTGGTCAAGGCCTCCACATCATATAACGTAAGCGGACTGTTTTCATGGCAGCCTGGCTAACGAGGTGGGGGATCGACATGCTCCTCATAGTAATGAGCGACACGCAGATGAAGTCAATAAAGGACAGCCGTCTGGAGACCCAGGTTCATCTTCATCAGTACGCTTGGGCGCATAAATGAGTATTCTTACTCGTTGTGGGTATTCACCAACAGCAACAACAACAACAACAATAATAGTATACTGAACTCTGTCTAACAATTTCATCCCATAATATTAGTGTAATTACTGAGAGTGCTGGCTAGTCTTAGGATGATGAGAGTATCAGCGGATGTCTCGAGTAACTATTGTCTCCGAGCAGTGACTCCACTGCATTGGAAGAAGGTAGGGCTACGGGAGTAAACCCAGGCAGAAAATCCGGATTGGTAGCACCTTAGGCGGATGGTTTCAAAATGGCTAACTCATTCCAGCATCTCCTGCAGATGAGCTGGTGCCAAATTGTCATGCTTTGGATTACGTCAGGGAGGTCGAGAGGGGGATCTTGCAATTTAGGCAGCCCAGGGTCTCCCTATTCAGCGCCCATGCTTGCACCCTGAGAGGCTACTCAAAGGGTATCATGCGCATGATGTGCAAAGGCTGAAACGCCTATGAATGAACTACTATGGTACAAACCTGTTTACTTATGCTTCATGTGAACAAACTTGGCGCATACAGGAGGCGGTAATACTTTACAAGATTCAGTTTGCAACTGAGAAAACAAATAAGAACTCTTCCTTGATTTGAGTGAGTGTAATTGAAGACACGCGTGCAAGGGAAAGTCACACAAAACAACCTTTATATTTATAGCAATAAATTTGTAATGATTAAAATTACATTTTATTGTCATGTTTAGCTCATTTGTTTAACCCTATCTGGTATTTAGCATTAACCCCAAAGAACACATGAATCAATTTACACTTTACTTGCCATTTTAAGAATAGTGTCATTTTTTCGAAGTTCATTTTTATCTAGTGTCTTTCGTGGCAAGGTCATTATAATTTTGTGTTTTTCTCTCTTAAAATTTTTTAATTCTGTGTAATATCATATTTATTTATAGTGTTTTACCCTCCAAGGACACACACACACACACACACACACACACACACACGCAAAGTTAGACGTGAAACGATGACCTTGACTAGTATCGACACACAGGCAAGGCCTCTTGGTAATGTCATCGCTGACGTCATGTTACTGTAGAGGTCTGAATTGTAGGCCATCATTTGAATCTGCAACGAACACACACGGAAATATAAGATACGGATAACTGTTAAGAATAAGTATTTTCTTTTTTTCTTGAACAGCAGTTGTAATTCTAAAAAGGTCTAGAACAATACTAAAAAGAATATCCCTACATATATAAGAATATAATAAATATGTAATAAAGCAAGTGAAATTATTGGACAATTGTCACCAATATTAAAATATGACAATAGATACAAAAAGAACGCTAAGCAATACGATATTTCTACTCCCATTGTGCTTTCAGCGCCACAATTGGACATTAGCAAAGATAAACGAACCATTGTAACAATAGAGATGACATGCGTGCGCTGAATGCTTGGAGTAGTATGAATGGATAGAATCAGAAACGAAGATATTAGCAGACAAGGTACAGCATCAGTGTTAGATCTCATCAAGAGACACCAAACCAAATGGTTCAATCACGTGACACGTCAAACACCAGATAGTATTCCTCAGAAAGCAATGCTATACAGATACAATGGATACAAAACCAAGGGCCGGCCACGCAAACGGTGGATAGCAGAAATAACCCAAGCAGTAAAGCTCCCTGTGTACGAAGCATATACTAGGGCCCGGTCAAGAAACCTATTCATAACGGAAAGGCACAAGCAGGACAAAAAGCGAGAATAATAAAGATTTAAGACATTTTTATCCTTGTTGTATTTGGACACATGGAGAGTGGCCCAGACCTCTGTTGAGATACGCAGTGCAGGAATGACTCCCCGCAACCAACGCATGCACAATTTCCTTAATTCTGACATAGCTCGTGTTCCTTGGTGAATAATACGGTAATCTATGCAGACAGGGTAAAACATGGATGGCCAGGTCACATTGGTACAACGAAAGTCGATAAAGTCCCGAGGCAAAAAGAGACCGTGAGGAAGACCTCCAATGCGTTGGTTAGACTCCCTTGCTGCCCGCATCAATATTCGAAACACCTCTGCTGGAATAGTTACCACTTGCTGAACTTCCGTGGCCCAAGACAGAGTCAGATGAAGACGAAGTTGGTACTCGCAGCAACGCTGAGGAACGAATCATCAAGATCAAAATGATCTGAGAAATCTTCCATGACGCCACCTTGATGCAGTGACCTCTATAAGATTAGTCCATGAATCGTACTGGTCATGGTCATTAGATTCCGATGTCGGTCGGTTTAGAACCATTCTTCAAACAAACGTGCACTGATTTTTGTGTCTGACATTGTCAAATGGCTTCATCGATTTAGTGACTGTAGACTTGGGGACCGGCTACCGGCGTTTGACTGTTTTTGTTTCACTTTGTTACATTTAGATAAGTAATGAGATGTGTTATTGTTATTTTTTACGTTCGTGTTGTGGTCTTAATAAACTGCTAACGTTTCTAACACATTTTTAGCGATCACCCTAACAGTACGCAGTTGTCCTTGTTGGTTTTTTTGTTTCTGTCCTCTCCTTATTGTGCCGGCCAGTTAGTGTCCCAATCTGTTTGGGCTGAGGCATTGAGGTAAGTAGCATGTCCTTTGCAAAACGTGACTTCTTACAACTGCCAACCTTTTTGGATTTTATGAGTCTCTTGGCAGGTTAGCATTACGGTAGGTTGCCATAACTTTGTTAATGCCAGCAGATTGTATTCCTTACAGATGCAATGTCAGTTCTGCACGCCCTCAAGAATGATAAACTGCTTAGAGCTTAAGAAAGCCTTGGGGGAACTAAAATCCAAGAGAAGGGTAGTGCTACAGCGAATACCTTCACAATGTGGCTTAGTAGGAAATGAGACAGCAGATAGATTGACAAAGGAGCGAGCAATACGATAACAAATAGAAACAAACAATCAGCTTCCAAGATATGAAAAGCCTTACGGAAAGTTGACCAAACGGGAGACAACTGTCACTGTCTTGGTCGAGCATTACACGTGATCATATTCCGTAACAGATTGACGTATCTTATTGAATAGCCACTTACACCGGCTAAAATTGGATCCGTGGACAATGTGTACGTGCGGGCAGGCAGCATAGACATTCGAACATATTATGCACGGAAGACTGTTATACGCTTAGCCAATTGCGCACCGAGTACTGGCCCACGAAGACGATTCTCCACACATAACTGTTTGAACGCCTTGAAGTTCTCCACTACAGCAACTTTTATTCAGACAACTGGTCCAAGTTTAGACGTAACACGGAAAAGCATGGCGAACGAGAAGAAGAAGAATAAAAAGAAGTAGTAGAAGAAGAAGAAGACATTCCGTACGTAGACAAGCGATTGCACTAAGAAAAAAAAACACCATGCCTGCCAAACTGGACATAGCGGGATTCGTAACAGGTGCACTGGGATTGTGAAATGGATGTTTCACTATTAGGCTACGCTGTCTCCTCACTTCTGTTAAACTGATAAAATTAATAATTCTTAGAGCCTGGATGTTCTGCTATTCCCGAGTAGTTCTCAGGGCAAACATAATAGGACCCATGTTTCCTTCCCAGCATGCCATTGAAGGTGACTAAGAAAGGTTGTGCATATGACTGTCAACCTCTCACCCAATAAAAACCATTGCTGTCAAAACCGGTAACTGCATACAGGCTTTCTTAAAGACCGGTTAGTGTAAACCAAATGCAGTGTTGAACCTACAGTCTACCATCTGGAGGGACCACAGGAAAAAGAAGAAGAAAAAGAAAAAGAAGAAGAGGAAGAAGAAGAAGAAGAGCAAGAAAAAGAACAAGAAGAAGAAGGATGTTCCATTCCCCTACATTGCACGGGTTGACAGTTTAATTTAACTGAAACTAAAAGAACAATAACTCGTTGCCTACTGCATGATAATTACCAACGCAAAATCAGTTGCAAAATTAACACAGTGACGTCCCTTAGATAAAGTCTGACTCTCACGCTAACCTCTGCAGTATATCCAGCCCCATCCACTGTGTGTTCTGTGCCATTCTGATTTGAGTGTCCGAAGTGTATAGTTAGTTCACTGACCCTGTAACAGACAGTTTATGAAAACGATTATTCGATTAGCTCCTTAACATGTTATCATACAATTTGGGATGAAATTATAAAACAACTTCACCACGCCCTGCACATCAAGTCATGTTAACGGTTATACAGCAAGTTCTTTTACGATATCATGTAATTTGGGATGAAACTATAAGGTCAGCAAAATTTCTCCGGATCGTTGTTTATGATATTATTTTAAGGCTATTTCCCTAATCTGGCAAAGATGGCGCCATAACTGGCTGCGAGTCTACATTTCTCTACTGTTTTGGATCATTATGGATGCCGCTAGACCACGGATTTGCCTGGAATTCACACTAGTTGACGACTTACACTTGTGTTCACTGAAACGTGGTGTTGTTTTCCGTCTGAACTTGTTATTTCGTTCTTTTTTTTCCTCCATCCGTTTATCCTGGTCTGGACGCCGGCTGAATGGCACTACGCTTATACCTGTGAAGTATTTCACGGGTTAGTTCTGCCGGTTCACCTTCGCGAATTTGGCGTGTGGGAATTTTAGATGCTACTATGATGAGTTCAATACAGCTGGGGAGAGATGCCAGACCCACTCACACGCTGAGTGTTGTCCATTCGACCTCTTGTGGTTATCGAAAAGGCACGACAAACTGCGTTAGATGTCATCCCACCTTTCTACCCTGCGGGTTACATGTTTACGGAAAGTCTTCGGTGGGAACCCTGAGGCAAAATCTGTATCCTATGCTATCTCCAGTCGTCTCGATGAATGTCTTGCCACTGGCAAAAGGTAGCTTAGGCTCTGTGAGTGAGGTTGACGAAAAGGCGAAGTTTCTTCCTCCCTTTAATCCAAATAACTGCGCAAGTCACCCATTTCAGCGGACACAGCAAGAGATACGACTGTCCACACGGCTGAACAAAGAGAGTGGTCTTCATCACTTGTGATGGACAACTGTTATTATTAATTTCCCTAATGCTGTTTCAAACAATTTATGGTGACTGTATAGGTCGAGCTAAACTTTCTTGTATGTTCACTTATTCTCTTTTCATTTCAGACAATTCATGAAAACCTTTTGATGTTCACAAGCCTACTTGTAATATTCTATAAAAACCTTCCAGTTTTTAAAATTATCATCCACATTGTATTATACTTCCTATTCATCCACTCTTTAATCCTTCTACAAAATCAATACATCTATGCTTCCATCCCCCAAAATGCATCAATCAATCAATCCGTCCGTCCGTCCGTCTGTCTGTCTATCTGTATGTCTGTCTGTCTGACTATCTTTCAGTCTGTTTGTCTATCTGTCTTTCGGTTTGTCTTATCCATCCATCCGCAAATCCACATATACACCATTCGAACGTCCAACAATTCATCAATTTTTAAATTGATCCACACATGAATGTATTCATGCATAATTCACGAATATATAAATCCATCCATCTATTTAAATATTCGTCAACCAATCCATATAACAATTTAACTAATCGCCCATGCATGTATACACCCATCTATCCACCCAGCCATCTATCCATCCACCCATTCATTCATTCATACATTCGTCCATTTACTCAATCAGCTATCCTGTTATCCATCTATCCATCATGCACGTACCAATCCATCCATCAAACCATCAATACATCCATCCATTCATCCATCCACTCATTCACTCACCCATCTACCTACCAATCCATCCATCAAACCATCAATACATCCATCCATTCATCCATCCACTCATTCACTCACCCATCTACCTACCAATCTATCCATCAAACCATCAATACATCCATCCATTCATCCATCCACTCATTCACTCACCCATCTACCTACCAATCCAAATCCATCCATCCCGCCTTATATCTATCCATCCATGCATCGATCATCCATACATCGATCATCCATCCATCCACCCATGCATCCACCCATCCGTCTATCCATCCACCCCTCCGTTCATGCATCGATCCATCCATCCATCATCCATACATCCACCCATGCATCCATCAATTCATCCATTCAGCCCTCCATCCATCTATTCATCCATCCATCTATCCATCCATCCACCCCTTCATCCATCCACCCTTCCATCCACCCCTCCATCCATACATCCATCCACCCATCTATTCATCCATCCACCCCTCCATCCACCCCTCCATCCATCCATCCATCCATGCATCCATCAATTCATCCATGCAGCCCTCCATCCATTCATCCACCCCTCCATCCATCCATCCATCCACCCATATATTCATCCATCCAACCCTCCATCCACCCATCCATCCATCCATCCATCCATCCATCCATGCATCCATCCATTCATCCATCCAGCCCTCCATCCATCCATCCACCCATCTATTCATCCATCCACCCCTCCATCCACCCCTCCATCCATCCATGCATCCATCAATTCATCCATGCAGCCCTCCATCCATTCATCCACCCATCCATCCACCCCTCCATCCACCCCTCCATCCATCCATCCATCCACCCATATATTCATCCATCCAACCCTCCATCCACCCCTCCATCCATCCATCCATGCATCCATCAATTCATCCATCCAGCCCTCCATCCATCCATCCACCCATCCATCCATTCATCCACTCATCCATCCACCCCTCCATCCATCCATCCATCCACCCATATATTCATCCATCCAACCCTCCATCAACCCCTCCATCCATCCATCCATCCATGCATCCATCCAGCCCTCCATCCATCCATCCACCCATCCATCCACCCATCCACCCCTCCATCCATCCATCCATGCATCATCCATTAATTCATCCATCCAGCCCTCCATCCATCCATCCACCCATCTATCCATCCATCAATCCATCCACCATCTATCCATCCATCCACCCGTTCATCCACCCCTCCATCCATCCATCCATGCATCATCCATTAATTCATCCATCCAGCCCTCCATCCATCCATCCACCCATCTATCCCTCCATCCATCCATCAATCCATCCACCATCTATCCATCCATCCACCCGTTCATCCAGCCCTCCATCCATCCACCCCTCCATCCATCCATCCACCATCTATCCATCCATCCACCCCTCCATCCACCCCTCCATCCACCCATCTATTCATCCATCCACCCCTCCGTCCGTCCATCCATCCATGCATCTATCGATCTCTCAGCTTAGGTAACCTCCAAACCAACTCACCTGTACGTGTATGACAATGGGCCTCCTGTAAAGTTTACCCCTGGTGACCAGTGACTGGCCAGATCCACCTCAAATATCACAGAGTGGCCACGGTTGACTAATTCCCCAGACACCTGGTACAAATTAAACAAAAACTGCGGTGATTCATGAACATTTGGAAAGCAGTGTTTGTGAAACTAATAACAGTTTAAGGCATCTTCACTGTTTTCATCTTACAAAAGGAGCGAATTCGATCTTTGTAGAAGCCATGTTGTATAGTGTGTTTATGTAGTATTTTCTTTAACATCGTGAGGTTTAAGACAAATTCATCATCATCTGGTGACCTGTCTTTTGGCGTTGGCGATCATGGACCTATATCAGCTTCTATCACGTGTGTCGTTTCCCAATTCTGTTGTTGATTGTCTCCCGTGCCATTCTTTCAAGCTGTCCAACATCTTCGCATTCTACCTTCCTCTGTCTCTCTTTCCTGCTGTCTTTCCCGTTGTCACAACGTGCTCCAAGCCGCTTCGTCTCATAACATGTCCGAAAAAGGATGACTCTCTTGTTCTGATCCTTGCAATCGGTTGTGTTTGTTCCTCCTCGAGTGCTCTATTATTATCCTTCCTTGTAGTCCATGGGATCCGCATAATTCTTCTGTAAAACCACATCTCCGTTGCTTCAAAAGATCTACGCATTTGTTTGCTGATTGTCCATGATTCACTACCATATGTCAGTACTGGAACCACGTAGCATAAAGAGCTCTCTTTTCCACTTCCATCGACAAAGTTTTGTTGCACAATATTCTTGTCATGGACTGGAAGATCGCTTTTGCTTTGACTATTCGACATTTTATTTCGTAAATGCATCTTCCATCTGATGTTATGCATGTACCCAGGTATCTCAACGTAATTTGTCTCAATTTGGTCCCCTTCGCTTTGGCGCAGCATTATGGAGATTCCGGTTTCGTAGTCACTACCATCATCTCATATTTGTTTGTATTTAAACTGAGGCAAATTACAGTTTCTATAATTACAACATTAATTAATGGTCTACATAAAAGAGTAGCATTCAACCTCATCAGGAGCAATGTAAAGTCCACATGGACGTTTCGACAAATACGTCTTCGTCAGCAAAGGCATATATTTGAAACGTGAGCATGATGTTCCATCATCATACTGTCACGTTGATGCTAACTATTTTTGGTCGTCTTCTATAGCTTTGTGACACAGTTTCTCATGTTTTTGTTACATCTTGTACGACCCTTTTCTATGGCAGCCGGTATAACACCTCTGTTGAAATACCAAGATTCCAAGAATTTTAAGTGACGTAGACAAGTTTACTTAGAAGAAGATTTCAACTTAATCATCCAAGACTGAAACAGGCTTTCTTTAAAGGGGGCTAATTACGCGATGCAGAACAAGTCGCAAGGAATCTGCATCGCTGATTAGCCTGTTCTTCTAGGCAGACAAAACCAGACATAGAAAAGACAGTTCGAGACAAACATAAATAAACAATAAAGATGTTGAGACGGCTGGAACAGATGGCTCATGAGAAACAAGCTAGTTGAAGAAATACACTTCACGGAAAGATTAAGGATTTGATTGATTCTACCCTTTTGATGCTACAAGTAAAGCTCTTGAACGAGCCATCATATACCTGGCTTTGAGTTTGCAGACTTAATGTCCATTTCCCTAAGAAAACGGTGTTTCAATGCCTTGTTGCTGAGTGGACATGCGCACACATTGTCGCTTATTGAACACTTTCCCTCTAATTATCTAATCGTACCCTTATTCACAATTTCTCACGTCATTATCCACACATTTTCACACTTTCTCTCTTATAATCTAAGGTAATCATGATTCAACCGATTCCTGATGGAAAACTCGCTTTGATCAAATGTTTAGAGTTACATCTATTTTGATTTCAATAAAACAAGAAATATCTGAAGCCGTTTTAAGATTGCGGTTGCTCTCAACTCTTTAAATAGACAAACTTGTTTGAGATTCAACGAAAATGCAGTGTAAACTTGGTGCAATGTTTCTCCAGTCAATCGTTTCAGACATTAAGATATGAATTGTCTCCATCAGATGTTCGGAAACTTTTGTATTTTTCAGTCCCATTATTCGATACATACGCTTGTTGCTATTACTGCATAAAATGACAAACAAAGAATCCATTACTTAACATATCATACTAAACATAACACACATAACATAACACATATGGCATGACATAACATAACATGCCATAACATAACATAACGTACCATAACATAACACGACATAACATGATATGACATAACAAAAATAACTTCTTCTTCTTCTTCTTCCTTCTTCTTCTTCTTCTTCTTCTTCTTCTTCTTCCTTCTTCTTCTTCTTCTTCTTATTCTTCTTCTTCTTCTTCTTCTTCTTCTTCTTCTTCTTCTGCGTTCGTTCTCAATCTCCGGCTACTAAGCCCTGAACAGAGTTTTGCAAGTAGCAGGATGTAGTCTGGAGAACGGTATGCGTTGTGTTGCTAGTTTACAGTTTAACTGCAATATTTGCACCTTTTGGTCCGACACATCCGTCTTCGGCAGAACAGTATGAACTAAAAAAATCACTTTACCTAACCCAACATAAAATACTATAATTATTACTAACAAAACATAAAAAACGTAACATATTCCTTAATGATAACGTACCTCAACATACCCTTACATAGTACAATATAACATAACACAATTTTACGTAGAAACAGCATAGAATACCAAAACATAAACAACATACCATACAATAATATAAAATAACATAACATAACTTTCAACAATATACCAAATAATAACAAACAATAACATAACATACGATACAATAATATACAATAACATAGGATAACTTACAATAACTTACAAAAACATACCATACACTAACATACAATAACATACAATAGCATAGCATACCCTACAATAATATTCAATAACATAGCATAGCTTAAAATAACTTACAAAAACATATAACACACGACATACAATAACATAACATACAATAACAAAACATGCCCCGTTAGAATATAACTGATACTTGATGCCTGCCAATACTTACAGCCATGCCTTTTATTTCCAGCGGAGATAACGAAGGATCAAATAGGAGTGTTTTCGGTTCGATGTTGACGGGGCTCTGGTTGTGTCCCTTGTTACACAGAACCCATCGGGGGTTGAGGAGACCCCAGAAGTTAGGACCTGATGATAGTTTGAGCATGAGGAGGTCATGTAGAGAAACAGCATTGTTGTGTCTTAAAATAGCTCGCGCTCACTCAATCACTCACTCAACCAATATTTATAAATGTGATTTCACTTGTGTCGTTCCAGGACAAAAATGTCCCCAAACGACAGCTTTTATTAGCTCGCACAACGTCACAGAAAGTGGCCAACCAGAATGTAACTATTCATAGCTTACACGATGTTGTGACAATGTGTATAGAATGTCTTATAATTATTATTAACTCGCACAGAGCAAGAGTTCCCCGTCACAATTTATAAATCACCAAGGACAACAGCCAACTGCGTGCTACATTGACACAGAATAAAACAAAGAAATAGCAGCACTATAACCTACCAGGCATGTCGAAAGAGGGGACTAACGAAGCTTTGGCAAGGGGCTGGTTGTCCTCATCATCATGTAGCATGTCCTTTGTAGAACGTCGCTCCCATCACAGTCTGTCTGAAAGAAACTCATTCCCTTGCCAAAACACCAGCTTCCGCCACTGTCATGCTCAGGCATTCCTGGATATCTTGGTGCCATCGTCTTCTTGGTCTACCCCTTCCTCTTTTGCCTGGCACCCTACCTTCCATCACCGTTCTCTCAAGACCGTTGTGTCTCTTGATGTGACCAAAATAATTGCATTTTCTAGCCAAAATGGAATTGATAAACCAGTTCTCTTCTATGCTCAACTCTTGCCGAATGTCTGCATTTGTTGTTTTTTTTCTCTGTCCAGGGTATTCTGAGGTTCTTTTTGTAACATTTTTACTCGAAGGATTCGATTCTTTGTCTGTAAGTTTTGGTAATCGTCCATGATTCACAGCCACAAGCTGCCACAGGAAAAACACAGGCTCTCAAGACTTTTGCTTTTATCATTTTGTTGGTGCCCTGCCATAATTTCTTCAGGCTGTTCAGTCTCTGCATTGCCATAGCTAGTCTTCTGATTTCTTTCGAGCAGTCACCATTTTGGTCAATTCTGGAGCCTAGACATTCAAAATGTGTGACCTGATCTATTTCCTCACTACCCACTGTAAATTTATGCTGACATTGTGTTTTATCGGTGGTCATTATCTTTGTTTTATTTATGTTTATGAACATATTTTAATCTTTACTATGCCCATTAACGGCTGAAAGTAGCTGCTCTAGCCGTTCTACACTTCTTGATAGTATCTCTGTGTCATCTGCGTATCGTAACTCTGGAATCTCGTAAATTGGTAGAAACTTTCAATGTTCTCGTCTTCTCGAACATTTCTCATTATACATTCCGCATATATGTTGTACAGATAAGGTGAGAGGATACACTGGTTGTCCTATCCTGTAAAAATGTTAAGCCATAAAAACTTAGCGGATATAGACTGGACAACGCTTGATAAACTGATATGTATTCATTTAAGGCATATGCTTCAAAGGGTGCTGGAAAGGTTTTGATTGACTGATTGAAGGTGAAGAGAAGGAGGAGCAGAGGTGAAATGTTTAGTGACACGACTTACAACCCAAATTTGCCGGGTTCGGATTCCATAAAAGCTAGGTCGTACCCATATGGGAAGTAAACCCATTTTTAAAATGCGTGCTGAAGTCGGTTGCACTGGATCATTAGGCGCACGACTTAGAACAGCCTAGATCATCATAGAAAAAAATGCGAACACAAAGTAGCAGAATTTATACAAAAGTAAAAGAACAATTTCATAAAATAAAAATTTTTCAGACTGTACTCGTTGGACCGACCTAGCTGAAATTTATCTCTCGACTTTTAAAAGTAGGGTCAACTTGATACGGCTTTTTTCAGACCAGGACGTGCCGCTCCACTGCTGTCGGAGTTCAAGTAAATGACAAGTCAAGCCAGAGAAAACTGAGCCCAAACAATTGTGCAATAATGGATGTCGTAAAAAGTCACTAAGTAAGTGTGTGCAAAGGACTGGCATTTTGACAGAATAATTCTATTGAAGAGTCCATGGATGGTTTGATGCATGCTTCATGTAAGGAAGTTAGCATTAACTGTGTCCCGATACTTGGATTGGAATCAAATAAGAAACATTGTAACAAAGAACCCAATATTAAAAGGAGATGCTATTTGACAAAATGCATTTAAGTTAAAGGTCAAGGTAGCTCGATGGCAAATATTGCTGTCAGAGATGAAGTATTGTAACCTTCCTTATGCATGTCCTCAGTTTTTTATGAGAGGGGGTCATCAATCATCTTCGCTAATAGGAAACCATTTACCCATTTACAACCGGGTCAACTGGAACAAGAAGCGAGAGCTCTATCTCTATGCCATACTTAGATTTCAACTTGTACTAATAATTTAAAGAAAACAAAATTAGCAAATATCAGCATTGTTTTAGGTAAAATTCTAATTTAGGAGAAAAGCATTAGTCCCTGTGAAGATTTTTATGTAGAATTCTAATTTAATGGTAAAGATTAGTTAATATAAGCTTTGTTTTATGTAAAACACTAATTTACAAGAAAAACATTAGTTACTATCAGCATTTAAAAAATGTAGAATTGTAATTTAAGAAAAAAAAAAACCCAGTTGCTTTGAACATTGCTATTCGTAGAATTTTAATTTAGAAAAAAAAGTTAATGTGAGCATTGTTGTAAATATAATTCTAATTAAAGGAAAACTGTAATCACTATGAGCATTGTTGTATATATAATTCTAATTAAAGGAAAACTTTAATCACTATGAGCATTGTTGTATATATAATTCTAATTAAAGGACAATTTGAATCACTATGAGCATTGTTGTATATATAATTCTAATTAAAGGAAAACTTTAATCACTATGAGCATTGTTGTATATATAATTCTAATTTAGGAGAGATACACTAGTTACTATAAGCATTGTTTTATGTAAAATTCTAATTTAAGGAACTATGTTAGTTACTATTAACATTGTCTCATACATAATTGTAATTCAAGAATCAATGTTAGTTACTATTTGCGTTGTTCTATGCATAATTCTTCTTCTTCTTCTTCTTCTTCTTCTTCTTCTTCTTCTTCTTCTTCTTCTTCTTCTTCTTCTTCTTCGTACGCTGTCAGACGCCAACTTGAATTTGTTCGAAGAAAGCAGCTGTCGACACTGCCATAGAGCTTGTCTAGTGTTGCCACTGGTGATGGCCACATGTGCTTTCTCTGGTCCTCGTATGTCGGGCAATTTTGCAGCAGATGTTCAGCGGTCATTTTCCCTGTACCACAGGTGCATTCGTCAGTGCCACCTATCTTCAGTTTATTGAATAGATGGTACCTTAGTCTGTTGTGGCATGTGCGGAGTCTAAAGACCACGACCTGCTCTCTTCTGTTCAACTGGTAGTAGGCATCGTTTTTTGTGTAGCCAATATGTTTTGTTTCCCATTTGGCCATGTATCTGGCCCTAATAAACCTTTTGGACTCTTCGTAGGTCATACTAGAATCTGGTTGTGGTAGTCTTACAACTTCTTTTGTCAGTCTGTCTGCCTCATCGTTGCCTCGGATGTTACAGTGGGATGGAACCCACTGTACCACTACTCTTTTTGGTGCGGACTGCTGGCATAGTTGACAGATTACTGCTCTTAAATCATTAAGTTCTGTATTTTTCTGGCTTTTTAGTGCAGTAACCACGGCCAGGGCATCTGTAACCAGGACTATCTGGCTGTCATTGCTTTCGCCTGTCAGTATTGCTTTTACTGCAGCCTTCAGTGCCCCTGCCTCCGCTCTGAAATCGCTTAAGAATTTTCCAGTTGTCACTGACAGTGTTATTTTTCTACCGTTTGTTAGGCTCAGGAATACCCCTCGCCCTGCATTCTGTGTTGTGTTTGTTACAAAACCGTCGGTGTATGTATGGGTAAAGTCCATGCTTGGGTAGTTTTCCGCTATGTACCTCAGGGTTATGTCTCTTCTTTCTTTTTCAGTCTGGCTGTTGTTTCCAATACCTGGTATATTTTCTATCACCTCTGGAATGATATGCTGCTTCCAGGTGGGCTTGCGTACAGTAGTAATGGGCTTTGGTGTTGTTATGGTGTTCCTAGGGTCTTCGCTCATCTTTGCTTTGGCTATTTCTGCAAAGTTTCTCCGCTTTGGTTTCCCTTTTCCAAATCTATTTAGTCTCTGATGCTATGCATAATTCTAATTTACAGAACAAAGTAAGTTACTATAAACATTGTTTTATGCATAATTCTAATTTAAGAGAAGTAACTACTATGTGCATTATTTTATTTAAAATTCTAATTTAAAAGAAAAAAAGGATTTCCTTAATGGTCTTCTTTTATGAATAATTCTGATTTATTTTTAAACAAATTGGTTACTTTTAGGATTGCTTTATGTAAAATTATGTTTTACGGGAAAAGAACATAAGCTACCCTATGCACTGTTTTAGAATTCTAAATTATCTACACATTGCATAATTCCCAGAGTAGGTTTTGTTTCTTCAATTAAATCAATAGGAATTATGGGGCCGTTGTTAAGTACATAATTTCCTGTTTAGGTTTGTTCTGTTTAGAATCGACGTTACTACACTCTTGTCAATTTCACTCAGCAAATGACGAAAAGTCTATATATACTGAGGAATCCTATAATTCGCTGGTTATACACACTGCTTCTCTGTCTTCTGAGGCGTCTTCTATGCTGAACCTTTCCGATTTAGAAATTTAGCAGTATATGGATTGCCCGTTAATTGACAGGCTTGTATGCTAGTATACTAATTATCGGTAGTCACTGTTTTCAGTTTTAATATTTTAATAACAACTTAAAAAAATTGCCTTCGTCTTATTTCTCTCATTGCAGTATGTTTCTATTTTGCGCTTGTCGGCTCAGTGCATCCGACTTCGGCGATCATTTTATGTAAAAGTCTACTTCCTCCCGTATTTTCTAAGGGTTGCTTCTCCAGGGGTAACACCGGTGCTCCAATGGAGAGAAAATCCTGCACCTTCGGGTTGTGAGCCGTTCCACTTAACCACTGGCCCACGCAGCTCTCCTCCAACCCCCTCCCGTTGTTTTAATTGATGTTCACGCAGGCATTATGCTTACCTGAAATCCCTTTGTCGTACGCCCACCACTCAGCCCAGGAGTTCGCATCTGTGGATGAACAGAGAAGAACAGGCATCATACCATTGTGAAAATAGATGGGTGGTTGAGATATTAGGACGTACATTTTCTAGTCCGGACGCACAAGTTTGAACCTTTGTAAGGCCAACCTTGTGTTTTCTATTGAGAATGAATTAAGTACCACACCTACAAACTGTGTGGCAATGGACCTTATTTATCACACAGGAGACCTTTCCAACTCGCAAGAGCGCCTCAAAGATAACAATAAATAAATTAGTATTTGAAATATATGCTGATCTTGATATACGAGCAAGTTCGGCTGAAGCGAGATTTCTGTACAAAAAAAATCCGTAAACAAGAAAAATATTTTGCGTCTTCGAATGTCGTTAATTCGAAATGCTAAAATTTCGACTGGATATGTTATTAAGAGTGATATACGCGTTTTAACCTTTAATATACGCGTTAACAAATCTTTGATTCTTTTTTTTTTCTCCATCTTCTTCTTCTTCGTTTGTTCTCAAGCTGCCACTACTAAGCCATGAAAAGGGCTTTGCAAGTAGCACGGTATAGCCCAGGGAACTGATTTCGTTGTGAGGCAGTTTACAGCTTGACTGAGATATTTGCAACTTTCAGTTCGACACACCCTAATTCATCAGGGCATTTTTGGGTACCGGGTGTGCCTTTTATCTCTTCTCTCTTCTCTTTTCTCTCTTCTCTCTTCTTTTCTCTCTTCTCTCTTCTCTTTTATCTCTTCTCTCTTCTCTTTTCTCTCTTCTTTTTTATCTCTTCTCTCTTCTCTTTTCTCTCTTCTCTCTTCTCTTTTATCTCTTCTCTCTTCTCTTTTATCTCTTCTCTCTTCTCTTTTCTCTCTTCTCTCTTCTCTTTTATCTCTTCTCTCTTCTCTTTTCTCTCTTCTCTCTTCTCTTTTATCTCTTCTCTCTTCTCTTTTGTCTCTTCTCTCTTCTCTTTTCTCTCTTCTCTCTTCTCTTTTCTCTCTTCTTTTTTCTCTTTTATCTCTTCTCTCTCTTTTCTCTCTTCTCTCTTCTCTTTTATCTCTTCTCTCTTCTCTTTTCTCTCTTCTCTCTTCTCTCTTCTCTTTTCTCTCTTCTCTCTTCTCCTTAGCCAGTCTTCCCTGCTGTAGTCTATCATCCAGAATCACCTTGTGGAAGTGAAGAATGATCCTGGCAGCTTTGGGTCGCTAGCAAGTCAGCTTTGGGTCGCTAGCAAGTCAGCTTTGGGTTGCTGACTGTTACAGCTCATGCAATGTTCAACATCTTGATCCTAAATTTTTGATTCGATGTCATTCATCACCGAATGCAGTTAAATATGGCGTTAGTCTCAGGCGGTTGCTATACATTACCATACTGTAACATGCACACACATTAAATATTATACTTTTGTTGTCTATTCTCGCTCAATGAGAAAAGTAATGTTGTTGTTGTTGTTGACACAATAAATGTATTGTTGTTAGTGCGGTTATGGAATCCATTCGTAGCGAGTTCATTCAAATCTTGACTTTTCTTTGGTGGCGAATTACAATGACTCTTCCTAGAAATCGTAGCATATTGGTAAGATTGTGTGGGTCGTACTGGCTGTAGTGCAATGTAAAGCTTCGTAGTAAACTCTTCACTATGAGGATTATAGTACGGGCCACACATCTTTAGTCAGACGCTATAGCACAGCTAATTTGCAGCGAGACCTACACGGACCTGAAGAGGGGACGGGAGGGCGGGTGAGGGGGGGTGTCTTGATCAGCATGTTTAACCTGACCCTGGTGTTACACTTTCATCCCCACGTAAAAAGCATAACGATCAATGATGGTGATACAATCAGGAACTTCGTACTAGAGCATGTCAATGAGCTTATACAGTTACTGCATGAGCATGTGCTGGCTTCATACACAACCATTTTATGTCGTATTTTACAACAGTAGTATGCTTAAACGACTGATCCCGTACGTCGAATGACCATGTCAATGACCACTTCTGATGGCCACGTCCCAGGCGGTCTGCAGTTCTGTTGGAGAGATGGTGATCTGCTTTAGCGCCAGGTTTTTCCCGCCCTTTGTCCGCACAGCATGCCGGAGATCCCGTTGGCTGGAAGTTCTCGGAGGAGACGGTCAACATAACCGAAGAGGGAGAGGCGACTACTATCAATCGTTGAGGCAATGTCTGTAAGTTGAGGACGTCGAATTACTTCATTGTATTTTGCAACATGATTTAATTACTACAGTTTATCCTTTATGCCTATGATTGCCTGAGCGTCACCGGGGCTCGAAAATGGAGCAACCAATACTAACACTAACTTACCAGGCTAGTAGTATATGTTGGCTAAGTACGGTTAGGCATGAGATTGGCTACCTGAATTTGTAGAAATTTTAAGAAAGAAAAACACTTCAACAAATATGGACAGGTCAGCTAGGGTGAAACCAATTAAGTAACAGTGGAATTTTAAATTTTTTAAGAAGACACATCTTATTTATGTCACGACGTTAAGAAAAAATTACGCGAAACAAAGTGCTTGCACGTAGATAATATCGCTAATCGATGCCCGAATTCAAAGGTAAATTTTCTACATTAATTCATCTGGTAGTAGCCCCTTTCAGTCATGGCAAGCTACACGAGGAATCGATGTTAGATTGGTAGCTTTCTGCTGAGTGTCTGTTTGTTTTTCAACTTGTGTGGACGTTGTTGTTGTTGCATTTAGAGCCCATCCGACGACCTGATAAGTCGCTATGTGAGACGGGATATCAGATAGTACACATTTTTTCCTTATATGTTGACATCTCCCATACATGTATTCATCCCTTCTTTTATGATTTGCTAGTTCCGCGTTGTTGTTATTCATTGTCCCTGATGAATGTCTATTGGCCGTAACATAGGTTTAGTTTGTGTTTCCGTCTCGGTTCGGTATCTTCTTCTTCTTCTTCCTCGTACGCTGTCAGACATCAACCTGAATTTGTTCAAAGAAAGCAGCTGTCATCCTGAGGGTGTCGACACTGCTGCTTGTCTAGTGTTGGCACTGGTGATGGCCACATGTGCTTTCTATGGTTCTCGTATGTCGGACAATTTTGCAGCAGATGTTCAGCGGCCATTTTCCCTGTACCACAGGTGCATTCGTCAGTAGCACTTATTTCAGGGTCCGGTATCTGATCATACCGAATTTTTAAAATTTTCATTAAATTGAACTTGAATAAACTATAAATTTTGTTTCATACATATTTTGTCTCACTTGCTGTTATTAATGCATGTCTACTACAATGAATTAGTTTGCATTTGTGTGTCTCCTGGAAAAGACCATAAGTGACAGACTGCAGTAGCTTTCCTCACACCCGGACATGCTGATGAAAGTTGACCGAGGTCTCCAGGCTGTTGTACTATGCTTGACCTAATCTGCGAGTCTTTCACTACTACAGGAATCACGCCGATTTCCACCTCGTTATCCAGACTGCCATGAAACAGCCTGTTTCCAGGAAGAACTGCACAGGTGGGGGGTCATAGTCAGTAAGCTTACCTGACCATGACTAACATTGTCGGATCAGTATGTTTTGCCTGGCCAGACTTTAGTCTCCTCTCCCATTGCAGAGTTGTCGCTCCACTTCTCCGTGTTGCCAGACTTTAGTCTCCTCTCCCATTGCAGAGTTGTCGCTCCACTTCTACGTGTTGCCAGACGTTAGTCTCCTCTCCCATTGCAGAGTTGTCGCTCCACTTCTCAGTGTTGCAAGAGTTTCTTTTTACCCACCATGAGGTGGCTTTCAAGAGCACATCTTCATTAATGTTATAATACGTGTCTAGCTAAGACCTCATTTACCAGAAACAACCATCGCGCTGGACTCTCAATCCTTGCTTCGGAAGATACGAGAGGGACGATTGTGGCATTGATGAATAGAAGACATCGAGGTCTTACGCGAACCGGTGACTTGTCAAAGTAACAGTAGGCGTGTCTAAACGAATGAATCCAATAACTCAGTGCTGGCTGAACGGTTACGCCGACATGATCTTGTCCGAGGGGTAGGGGTTTGATACCTCAGTTTGGCCTGTTTTTTTAGGCGGTTAAAAGAACACAAATTAGCGTGCATACTCATGGACGACAAATATGACATACATCCTCCTTATCCTCAATCCATATACCTCCCTACCTAAGAAATAGAAGTAAACGCCGTTATTACGGTTTTGTTGTTATTGTTGTCTTACTGTGAAGTCAACCCACGTAATCAAGGGAAAGTCCCTGACGGCGTACAAGCACGCAATACTCACCTTGATAACATAGAAAACCCAATAACTAGATACATCTCTTCTTGGAATAGGAGACGTTGTAACGGGATAATCATTTTCTTTGCATGTGAAACATAATACTATGCTCATTTGTTCTAGTCCATCTTCTACTTTTCATTTGTTTGAATTTTATATTTTTTCGTTGTTCTTTTCTTTTCCAATTCTCATGTTGTCTCACCTTTCCTCTTCACAAACTTTTTCGACTTGCTCATTTTTTATGTTTCATCTTCAACTTCTTCGTCTTCTTCTTCTTCTTTTTCTTTTTCTTCTTCTTCTTCTTCTTCTGCTTCTTCTTCTTCTTCTTCTTCTTCTGCTTCTTCTTCTTCTTCTGCTTCTTCTTCTTCTTCTTCTTCTTCTTCTTCTTCTTCTTCTGCTTCTTCTTCTTCTTCTTCTTCTTCTTCTTCTTCTTCTTCTTCTTCTTCTTCTTCTTCTTCTTCTTCTTCTTCCTTCTTCTTCTTCTTCTTCTTCTTCTTCTTCTTCTTCTTCTTCTTCTTCTGCTTCTTCTTCTTCTTCTGCTTCTTCTTCTTCTTCTTCTTCTTCTTCTTCTTCTTCTTCTTCTTCGATCAACTGATACCAGCCTTTTAGCCCGGTGAGGTCCACGGAGTAGACTGTGCGTTTCAAGTCTTCGTCGGTTCTCCACAGCTTCTCGAACATGGGCTATATTGCCTCTCTTTGTATAAGTGGGTTAGTCATGCAGGATATGTTCTGGTGTTTTCTTGAGCGCTCTACAATTGCACGTGGCGGTGTCTCTGAGACCCATTCTGTTGAGGTAGACCTTGAGTCTGCACTGTCCCGTTCTGAGCCCGAAAACTTTTTATCTACACATCTCTGCCAAGTTTGTCTATGCTGTCGTTTTCTGGTTTGCATTCTTTGTGCGATCTCTCCATTCCGTCCTGATAGATCGTTTCATTAATATTTGCTTCTTTATAGCTCTGTGGATGGCGAGCCTGCGGGCCGCCACTTCATCTGCCTTCTCGTTTCCAAGCATCTCATTGTGGGCGGGATCCACTGTAGGACTTGATCAGTTTAAAAAAAAAATCTTGAATTAAATGTAAATAATAATTTTGTTTACTCCGAATTTTGTTTGTATTCTTGCATCGTTTTCAATGATCAAAAATGAAATGTAAATGAAAATTACTCGACTTTCCAAATGACACAATCAATATTTAATACAACTAATGGTTTCATATTGGGAGATCATTCAATGGAAATAAGATGTACATATTCGATTACCGAAGCAGAGCAGTATAAGATACATGGATGCTTCTTCTTATTTTGTCTTTCAGATCTTAACGGAAAACAAGTATTCAACCTATCTTTTCTATTTCGTTTATCCTCATGTTTGAGGAATAGCGGTTGGCTTGTTGTGGCTAGCAGCTAGCTTTCTCAATGTTTTTTCCGTATAAATCAATCATTCAAACAATCAATCAAACGATCAATAAATCAAACAATCAATCAATCAGTAAATAAATAAATACATAATATAATCAACCATTCAAACGCTAAATCAATCAATCAATCAATCAACCAGCTAATCATTCAATCATTTGTTCAAGCAGCCAATACATCGTTATAAAATTATTCCATTAATTTATTAAATCAATCTCAAAATCAATCAACCAATCCATTAATTAATCAATCAATCACTCAGTCATTCAGCAAATAAATAAATGATTCATGTAATTAATCAATATTCCTTAAATGAATGAATGAATGAATCATTCAATCGATCACTAATTCATTTAGTCAATCAATCATTCAATAATTCATTCAATCTTTCTTTCAATCATTCATTCATTCAATTAGACAATCTAAAAATTAATTAATCAATAAATCGTTCAAACAAACATTCACTTATTCATTAATTCAATAATTCAATTATTTAATCAATCAATCATTTAATCAATCGATCAATCGATCATTCAATAAATTAATCAGACAACTCTCCGTGGTCTGCAATAAATGCATGCCAAGATGCTGATCTGTCTATATCTGGTGATGTTCTGAAGACTTAACGTTTCTAAATAATGGACTAGCCAATCATATGTACAACACAAGTCGTATCCTAAAACATGCCAAGCAGGTTACAGTGCCACCTTTCCTTACTCCGCTTTTTTACCCCGGTTAGGATTTGTTGTTTTTCTTATTAGCAATACAGTTGTAGAAGAGTGAGGAAAATAACTAATGGAAAGGACACACCGTCAACTATAACAATATAACCAGACAGGGGTAGATTTGAGGTACACGAATTTAGGTATTTGGAAGCTGATTTTACTGAGGATGGCAGACTCGACAAAGAGATAGAGACGAGAGTGCAGCAGGCAAACGGTGTCACATACCAGCTGTCTCCACTACTAAGACACCCTAAGATTTCCCTTTAAGAAAAAAAAGCAGATAAATAGTATCTTCATCCCAACCCTGTGCTACCAGTGCCAGACACGACATTGAATAAGGCCCAGGAACGAAGGTTAGCTACCTGTGAAATGCAGTGCCTACGAAAGGTCACTAACAACACCAGAAGCAACATAATCACAAATATATGTGTTCGGAAGAAGGTTGGAACAATTCCCTGCCTATAGTATTTAGGCAACAGAGAATGAATTGGTTTGCTCACATTGTGAGAATGCAACCAGACCACATTGTCATGCAACTTTCTATAACAGAACATCAGGAATAGGGGCTAGAGGTAGACCAAGGAAAAGGTGGATAGACAGCGTAAAAGAGTACTGCTGTAAAATGGGGGAAAATGTTACTCAGGCTACGAGAGAGGCGAAAGGCAAATACATACCACGACACTGAGCTACAACTCGGTAGAAAGTAAGACGATAAAAAGAAGAGGATAGTGCAGATTTGTGTTCATAGGAAATGGCATACATGGAGAGACACAAACAAACAAAACAAGCAACATACGTGGCGAAGATCGGTGAGAAATTAAGCTGGGGTTTCATTAGCTGAGCTCAGGAAGACCACGTAAATATTAATTGGAGAAGAGCAAACGTTGCAACTTTACGCTTAAAGGGAGACAAGAAGGATTAATAAACAGGTACTTCATTCTATCGAACATTTTCACCGTTTTTAACATTCATATCTAGATTAATGTTCTAATATGCCATTTATTATTTATGTTTTGTGCGAGAGTCTGAAGTATTAACAGATACAGCCTTGAAGATAACTATTGATAAAGTCGGAGATTAGGAAGATACATTGAGGACGACAGAGCATTGCTTCTCAAACTTTCTAGTGTGACAGAACGGCATGGATTTATCCTTTGCAATCAGCAACTTGTGCCCAATCTATGATTATTGTTTTCTTTTTATAGCATCTTGAACATGTATAACGATTTCGAAAAATGCATGTTTAGCCCACTCTGTGACTCGTTACAATATAATGATAGCGGTTAGAAGCGTTTTTTGTTTTGTTTGTTTAAAAAGGCAAATAGTTGTAATTGAAACATGTTAAAATGAGACTTAACAGACGAGTAATGTTGTTGTTGCTTAGATGTTTGCCTCACTAGTTTCTACTAGCGGAGGCGAGCCCATTCCACTCCAGACCGTAGTCCATTGGGCGATATCAGGACGCATAAACCAGTGCGTGGATGTATGTGTGCGTCTGTATGTACCTATGCTAGGTTTGTGCCCCCTCAGAAGCTAGCCCAACGAAAGTGCAATGGAAGGGCCTCACCCTGAGAGCGCGTGTGAAAGTTGTGCAAGAATGTTTGACAGTCAAATGAGACAGAGTGAGGGGAGAAGGAGAAGAGTTGCCCCCAGGCGAGTAAAACACATCTTGGAGCTATTTATATAAAAATATATGGATGAACGAAGTACGTCATATCCGTTTTCCAAAGGAATGTGTGTGACAGCACTAAATGTCACGTCAGAATTTGGCACCGACAAGATTCTAGCGGATACAAAATATAATCATTTTGTGAAATCTCAAGGGATTTAACGATTCGAAGTTTAAATCATTTACATAACAAATACATCGAAAGAGTTCCATCCATTTTATGGGAAAATATGATGGGTTTATGTTTTGTTCAAAAGACAATCGAATTAAAACAAATTGTTTCGAAGCCGAGACCGAAACAATGATACATCTATGTTTATTTGTCAATTTCTTGACTCACTTTGTCCTTTGCAGACCGGCAACTGAGAGCTCGTGGACCGGCACCAATCAGTGATTCACCACCACCTAGGTAAACATTATAGGGCACCTTCTTGGGAGATTTTCTAATAATATAAGAAATCATGCGCTATCAGGAACACGCAAAGAAAGGAGAGTGGGAAGGTATTATGGCAACTTGTAAAAAACAGTACAGAATAATGGTTACAACTTCTCATGTAATATTGGGCTTGTTATGGGTTAAATAACATTGTTGATGTCCGTCTTTGACCACTAGAACACGCGTCTCCAATCGTCGGCTTGGCAACGTTTATTTTTCTCTAGGAGTTGAAAAAAAAACCACATCTAGTCTGTAAAGTGCATTGTGATAGCAGGAGAAAACGACTGTTATTCCAATAAATCTTCCGCGTAGAACTCAGCAATCTGAATAACCTGAGTGATAGTTTAATCAAACCTTAGTGTATCAAACTGACAGCCTCATCATGTAACATTAACTGCCACAGAAACCACGGTTTCAAGAGCCCACCTAATGGCTCTGATCAAAGTAAAGTATCCCATAGCATTACTGCTGTAGGGGTATGAGGTGTTGGCGATCTCACATAAAGTCAAAAGGGTAAAATATGAAGGCGAGCTTGGCTTTAATAGTAAAATTCTACATACGTACTTGGTAAAGACGTTTGGTAGTAAGGAGATAATGTTTGTGACTTCATCGTATTATATTCCAGTTGTGTCGTTATACGACGTAGTGAGAATGCAATCTTCTTTCGTGTGTCTGAAATGCACCTGTTGATATTTTTCAATCCTGCTTTTGTAGTAGTTCTTTAATACACCAACCCGCCTTTTTCGTAGTCTATCTTACGCCACGTATCTGTTGTTATAGACTCGAGCGACTGGAGATAGTCTTGTCCTACGATCGAACCATTTCATTCTTTATATATATGTATATATATTAGGTCTGCAGTTTTTAACGATTAGTTGATTGATTAATTGTTTAAAAGGCTGATCGATTAAATTTCTTTTGTTTAATTAATCGTTTTACGTTTTAATTTCCGGAATAAAATGACTGTTTAGTAGTTCATCTGGACGTATTGTGAACAAAACTCGGGTCTCTCTCCTGCCTGCAAATGTTAGTGTGCTCATTTGGCATTGACTGAGACGGACACTGTAGGCTTATCTGCAGTATTGTTGTTGTTATAATGTTAACGTGTTTCACTTTTTATCTTCGAACATGTCAATGATGTCAACATTTTCATATAGCTATGTAAATAATATATTGTGAAGAAAGCAAAAAAAAGTGAAAATGGATTTATAATAATGTGTGTCTATTAACAGTAAAGGCATCAACAATAAAGAACATAGTAAGTTATTCTTTATTTCCAATGGCAAGCGATAATGGCCACAACATAAGACGGTTTTGTTTTAATAATGTGAAGTGCGCTGTATTTAGATTATAGTGAGGAAGAAGATGCGCTGATCATCAATCTCACTCTTATCCCAAGTTACCTTGGATCAGTGGCAAGACTATTAGTCGAGACGACTGGAGGTAACTCGGGATGCAGGCAGTTTGGTCTTACGTCCCATGAGACCAGGGGTCCCTTGAAACTTGCGGGATTCGATCGCATATATAGAACATAATAAAGAACATAAATATACGCCAAATAGCAGGTGTAAAAAAGATTATAAGAATTATTACCTATATATATATATATATATATATAAACAGGGTTTGAACATTTTTAGATTGCCTCACCAGAAATTTCACCAGTCCTCATGGTCCGACTTCAGTAAGCAATTTATGTTAACAAAACTAGGCACAAATTCACTTTTATTTCTACAGGACAGTGCGTACCAAACCCAAATATATGGTATTACTTACGCAGAATTAGCCTATTTCTTCTTAAGAGAAAATGCACTGCTGTCAAAGGCATGGCGTTTCTGCCCTTGAACATGCTTGGTAGTTTTATCACTGAAGTACCATTTATAGATGGCTACAGTTGGTTTACATTGTGGTAGCAGAGGTCAATTTAGATTTGCCGTCATAAGCTAGTATATGTACAATATATTATAACAGTAATATAATTAAAAGTCGTGCGAGAGGCGTTATGTAATAACGATTAAAAACGTAATTTACGATTAAAAACTGATAAATTAAAACACGTCAAGCAACAATTTTTACTCGACACAGACGAGCGCTTTTTTTCAAGCCCTGTATATTTACGAGACGTGTTTAACTGAAACCGGACCCAGTGGCTTTATTACAAACATATGAAAGTTACATAATTTGGTATGACAAAATTAAATATAGCAATTGTTATGAAGCAAACATGCCACAGGGTTAGTTAGAAAGTCGCCATAGGCATTCAGACACGCATCACACTGCTTGGGTAGACGGTGGATGCCGTCCGAAAATAATGACTTTAGTTGCTCTTTGTATCACTTGGTCACCGAGGCCATGACGTCTGCATCGAAGCCGAATCTTTGTCTCTTTATACATTCTTTTTAAGGGTCCGAACAAATGGAAGTCACACGGGACATATCGGAGCTATATGATGGTAATGGTAGTACTTCCCACTTGTTCTGTGCTAACGCTTTCTGAACAATGTTCGCGACATGTGTACGCGCATTGTCGTGCAACAGAATCACACCACGCGAAAGTATACGGGTCGTTTATTCTTGATCGCTGTTTGCAGCTTGTCTAGTGTGTCATTGTAGCGGAGGGTATTGATGTTAACACCAGGCCTTTTTAAAGTATACTTCTTCTTCTTCGTCGTTCGTTCTCAATCTCCCACTACCAAACCATGAAAGGGCTTAAGTAGCAGAATGTAGTCCACGAATGCGTTGTGTCGTAGTTTACAGCTTGGCTACGATATTTGCACCTTTCGGTTCAATACATCCGACTTCAGCAAACATTTTTTGAGTACCGGATTAGCATTCCCTCTTCGATCCCTTCTCCTTAGCCAGTCTGCCCTGCTGCAGCCTGTTATCCAGGATCACCGCTTGGAGGTATACAAACAATGGTCCCTCATGGTCAAAATTCGTTGTCAGCATAATCTTTGCCAGCGGAAATGTGTGACTTGAATTATTTTCGTTTTTGGTGATCCGTAATGTTTCCCTTGCATGCTAGCAGCTCTGCTGCTCGGTTCAAAGTGGTGGTACCACGATTCATCACCTGCCACTATGCGCAAAAGAAATGAATCACCCTCCTCTTGATATAGCAGCAAGTGGTTTAAACTATGTCCCATGCTTTCTTTCTAATGGTGGTTGGTCAGCAATCGATGTACCCATTGTGCACACACCTTCCGATACTTCAGTTTGTGGATATCCACCATTTAACTTAACTTAACGTCTTTATACTGGTTTAGAAGACCCTGCAGAGTCTGTATACAACCAGTTACATTTACATCACCTGGCTCTAAAAGCTATGCGCATCCAGTTTATTCTTAAATGCATTAACTGTCCCTGCCTCCACTACCTCCCCTGGCAATGCATTCCAAGCAGACACCACTCTCTGACTAAAAAAATATTTCCTAATATCTAACCTGGACCTCTCTTTAGTCAGCTTGTAGCTATGCCTTCGTGTTATTGTAGGTGGCTGTATTTTAAAAAACTTGTTATAGTCTAATTTATCGATTCCTCTGATCATCTTATAAACCTGTATTAAGTCACCACGAATTCTTCTCTCTTCGAGACACTGTAGGCCAGTTTTTCTGAGTCGTTCCTCATAACTGTAATTCTGGAATCCCACTATCATCTTTGTCGCTCTTTTTTTGTATTCTTTCTAGCATGTTTATGTCCCCTCTATGATAAGGACTCCACACCTGTACACAGTACTCCAATCTAGGTCTAACTAAAGCTGTATACAGTTTGACGATCACTTCCTTGCTCCTATGTTTAAAATTTCTTTTTATCATACCTAACATTGCATTTGCCTTTTTCACTGCTACCTTAACTTGCTTACTCACCTTTCGTGTATAATCTATTATAACCCCTAGGTCCCTTTCCTTATCTATCTTTCTAATATTATTTTCTCTTATTCTGTAATTATGTTCCATATTGGATCTACCCATGTGGATGACTGTACATTTATCTACATTAAACTCCATTTGCCAGCTTACAGACCATTCTCGAATTTTATCTAAATCCGACATCAATATATCCACTTCAGCTTTATATGAGACACTACTGCATAGTTTTGTGTCATCAGCAAATTTTTCAATCATGAATCTCATATCAATGTCTAAATCATTTATATATATCAAGAACAAAATTGGTCCCAAAACCGAGCCCTGTGGCACACCACTTTTCACTTCACTCCACTCAGAGTACTCCTTATTTATGCCCACCCTCTGCCTTCTTCCCGTTAACCAATTTTCAATCCATTTGGCAACTTCCCCACCTATTCCATGTGATTTTAACTTTCGAAATAATCTTTGATGAGGTACTCTATCAAAGGCCTTTGCAAAGTCTAGATAAATAACATCCACTGGCTCCCCTTTATCTATGATTTTAGTAACCTCCTCCATGAATTCTAATAGATTTGTTAAGCATGATCTCCATCAAATAAACCCATGCTGACTATTTCTAATTAGATTAAATTTGTCTAAATGCATTACAATGTTTTCTTTGATTATTGACTCTAAGAACTTACAGACTATGCTCGTTAAACTCACCGGTCTATAATTTGCTGGATCTGATTTTTTGCCTATTTTGAATAAGGGGATCACTCCTGCATCTTTCCAATCCCGTGGAACAATCCCTTTTGTAAGTGATTGAGAACATAATATAGCCAATGGTTTTGCTAGTTGGTCTCTAATTTCATACAGCAATTTTGAACTGTCCCTAGCGACAGACCGATTTCTGACAGATCTGATTTGCCTTATTGCATCTTTGTTGGATTTGCGCTGTGATTCTTCCGTCGTCTGTTAACGTCCTCCATAAGTATGTGACATCTTTCACTTGTTTGATTTGCTGCTCTGCAAGGAAGATATTAGTTTGCCCTGCTTGTCTAGATATTTTGATGACCTAAGTTTTTTTCTACGTTGATTTTCATGTTGAATTTAGCTTGTTAATATGGTGTTGCAATTATACTTCTGAAGTTGCAGTGACAACGTGACCGTCTGCAAAAAGAAGTTCGTTTAAGAGCTCACCAATATTGTTTCCTTCATTGTGGTTTGCTGTTTTACATTTGTGGTATACACACATATATGTGATAAACAACAAAGGGGATAGCACACATCATTGCCGTACTCCAGATTTCATATTACTTTTATCTCAGTCCGGTTAGTTTTCAAACACAACACTGGCTATCAATGTCAAGACTTTTGTAAAGGTTGATTTGGTGATCGTTCACTCCATAGTGAGGCAATGTTTTCCATAGATGTTGTCTATATACCCAGACAAAAGCTCTTTCTTGATCTATAAACTCAACATATAGTTCCTTTATATATATATATCTATATATATATCTAAATATATATATGCTTTTTTGTCTTAGTCTCAGTCGATCTGGGAATCTACATGCGCAGGTCCCAACCCTTGTGCGAATTGATTGTAGCCGGTAGATGCATTGGTATGCTTTGGTGGCTGAATTCAAGCAGTACTGTGGTTTTTGGTTTTGTGTGGATCTCAGCTTAGTTTCCAATCGGTTCTGTCTAGGTTTGTCCAGTGGATGACTGACTTGTTTGTTTTAGGATAGGGAGTGTTCTGCAGCTCGAGCGAATTTTGCCACACGCTAGGGGGTTTCCCAGTAGGCATTTTTCGCGGTGCGAGTGCTATAGAGTAGCTGCTGTGCTCTAGTTGTCCGTCATTCCTTCTGACTACATGGTCAACCCAGCGGTGCTTGGAGTTGTTGGTATGCTGTAGAACATCATTGACGTATGCCATTGCCCGGGTATCACTGTTGTTTAGGTCAATCTGGCGCTGTTGCCTAAGGGATATGTCCATGTGACGACCCTCAAGAGCGGCATGAGTTGTCCTTAGCTGGTTCTCCACTTTTGTCAGAAACCATATTTCACTTCCACAGCATAGTGCTAGTGAGTCGAATAGCTCATAGGCTAGTGTCGTTCGTGGCGTCTGTTGCGGTCTATATCAATGTGAAGGTTAGCCCAGCTCGCTCGTTGGCTCCTGGCAAACTTGGGCGTCAGGTTGATTTACTTGTTGAGGAAACGACCGAATTAGGTGTATTCATCAACATAACGGTGTTTATTTTAGGAGCACCGAGCTGGGCTCCACAAAGCGCTTGTACATAAATTTCGTTTTTCCTATATTTGTGGTCTGGAGGTAAAATGTTTGCTTCAGGTGCTGGAGTTGGCGAGTTCAAATCACCATGGAGACCGGGAATTTTTCTACTGGATCAGGTCAGGTCAGGTCATCCCGTAACAGGTGAAGTCGTTGGGGCACACATGAAGACATCCTCACAACTCTACGTCATTCCTCTCTGTCAGATGCCGCTGCCTGTGACTCTTTTGGTCGGAGACTGGTCCATTCTTTTATGTTGTCCTCCCATCTCTTTTTGGGCCGGCTTCTTCGTCGTCTGCCATGCACCTTCCCGTGGAGGATTGTGTTTGCAAGACCATTTGATCTCGATATGTGACCGTACCAAGTGAGTTTCCTTCTTTTGACAGTTGCCAAGAGATCTTCGAAAGGCCCTATTGCAGTTGTAATTCTATCTCGTATTTCCTCGTTTGTAACTCGATCTTTGTACGTGACATTTAAAAGTTTTCGGAAACATCTCATCTCCAATGCCTGTATCCTTCGTTGAAGTTCAGCTGTAACTGTCCATGTCTCACACGCATAGAGGAATATTGACAGGACCAATGTACGCATTAATCTAATTTTCTGTGCTTAGTGCTAACCGTTTATCTTGCCAGATTTTGTTAAGCCGTGCAAGCGCCGATATTGTCTGTGCTATTCTGGCCAACACCTCACATTTTGATCCTTCATCACTGACAATCGATCCTAGATATATAAAACGGTCAACCACTTCGAGTTCCTGACCGTTAGCTTTTATCTTGTTATTGAAGCCCGTAGCGTTGTTGGTTATTAATTTTGTCTTTCCAGCGTTTATCTCCATACCATAGTCAAGAGCTGTTTCATCATGCCTTCTGACCCATTCCTGGAGTTCTGCTTCTGAACCCGCCAACCCGTCGATGTCATATGCAAAACGAAGGTTGGTCAAATTGATCATCCGGTAAAAATGTCCCCTGATCTCTGAGTAGTGAGATCAAACACCCGCGTACAGTGACTCGCACGTTAAAAATCCACTGTCAGTTGGAAATTAAAAACGGCTTAACGGTCGCAACTTGGGCAAATTTCATGTTCAAAATCTACTAAAATGTTCTAGGAATTCTAGTCCAACAGAAAAGGTCGCAAAAAAGGGTCTGTGTGGCTATACATCACGTCTCGGTTACGTGGTTAGCGGAATGGTATAGATGGCGCCTGACAGGCTGCGTGTCTACCTCGCTCTACTTTATGCTTCCACCACCAACAATCCTACAACCTATCGGTTGGTAATCACATACTGTGATTGATTTGGCAAGTTACCAGCGGATTTTTGGCTGCTAAACAATATGAAACAAAGGAGGTCACACCTCTACACGACGTCTAACAACACAAGTGGACTGAATATAGATAAATATACATGGTGAGGACTGGTTTCTTGTCCTCCGCTTCAAGCGATGCTAGCATCTGTGACACTTCGGTAGGTGTCTCTTTGATAAGTGTGATTTCGTCAGCAAATCTTAGGTGATTGAGTAATCGCCCATTTATGTCGATGCCCTACACACTCCAGTCGCAATGTCTCCTTCTCGACTCTAGGCATGCAGAAAACAGGTTGGACGAGATGACGTCACTCTGTCGCACATCTTTTTCCCTGGCGGTATTTATCGGTTGTGTGAAAGGGCGAATGATGGTTGTGTATCCATCATAACAACGTTTCAATAAGTCTGTGTAGCCAGCAGCAACTTCCTGCTCTTTAATATGTCTGTGTAGCCAGCAGCAACTTCCTGCTCTTTAATAAGTCTGTGTAGCCAGCAGCAACTTCCTGCTCTTCAATAAGTCTGTGTAGCCAGCAGCAAATTCCTTCTCCTCAATAAGTCTGTGTAGCTAGCAGCAAATTCCTTCTCCTCAATAAGTCTGTGTAGCCAGCAGCAACTTCCTGCTCTCTTATAAGTTTGTGTAGCCAGCAGCAACTTCCTGCTCTTCAATAAGTCTGTGTAGCCAGCAGCAACTTCCTGCTCTTCAATAAGTCTGTGTAGCCAGCAGCAACTTCCAGCTCTTCAATAAGTCTGTGTAGCCAGCAGCAACTTCCTGCTCTTCAATACGTCTGTGTAGCCAGCAGCAACTTCCTTCTCTTCAATAAGTCTGTGTAGCCAGCAGCAACTTCCTGTTCTTCAATACGTCTGTGTAGCCAGCAGCAACTTCCTGCTCTTCAATAAGTCTGTGTAGCCAGCAGCAACTTCCTGCTCTTCAATAAGTCTGTGTAGCCAGCAGCAACTTCCTTCTCTTCAATAAGTCTGTGTAGCCAGCAGCAACTTCCTGCTCTTCAAAAAGTCTGTGTAGCCAGCAGCAACTTCCTGCTCTTCAATAAGTCTGTGTAGCCAGCAGCAACTTCCTGCTCTTCAATAAGTCTGTGTAGCCAGCAGCAACTTCCTGCTCTTCAATAAGTCTGTGTAGCCAGCAGCAACTTCCTGCTCTTCAATAAGTCTGTGTAGCCAGCAGCAACTTCCTGCTCTTCAATAAGTCTGTGTAGCCAGCAGCAACTTCCTGCTCTTTCCATACATATTTAGGTTTGTAGTCGATGAGTGTGAACACTAACGATGCGGGGTGCTTTCTTGTTGCCCCAATCAAACGCTCATATGGTCCAGTGCCCTATAGATGCGATTGAATCCAGCCTATATATATATATACACACACACACACACACACACTTGGTACGGTCCTTTCTGTGTCATGTTTCTATGACTAGTTTGCTTGTTTCCTTGCGCAACCTTCTTTAGTCGCCTGTCTCAATATGCTTGGAAGGTTGCAGTTGTTCTGTTCTTTGATGCTCGGACACAGTAATTCCAATCAATCAATCAATCAATCAAGGCTTTCTGTTTAGCTCCCCGTAGAGCACAGTTTTCCAATAAGTATATGCCAAATCATCAAACGTTGTTCTGTCCATATGATGAAGTTTTTATAGCTCACATGATAGGATATCCAACATTACAAGTATGCATAATTCTCCTTAGCCGCTCCTTTTACGACATGCCGGCAGATGTCAGTGTTACTATTCCCCATTTGAGCCCCGGTAACACTCGGGCGAGTACTGTTCTTTGGTTCTCTAATATGTCTTCCAGCGATCACAAGCGTATTTTCCCTTCGATACTTGTTTTTCTTGATAGTTATGAAATGAATGAACGTATCTAGGTCAAGGTCGTACAGTTGTTCCAGGTTATAGAGCGACCCTGTCTCATTAGATCTAATAAGCTTGCATTTCTCTTCTTAAGCCGGTATCTCGAACCATGTCTGCGTGAGCTTCAAAAGAAATGTCCATCGATTTTTGGATTACTGTCCTGTGATTAAAGAAGCCAGAAGACACGATTTCTCTTAATCTATCTCTGAGTCAGATAAATGAATATTTCAAGACTCATCGTGTATTTGCACCTCGTCTTTGAAATTTGTGCAAATGCGTTTGCAATTACCTTATTTCACCATCAAAACACAGATAGTAGATCGATGTATGTCTGAGTGAGATAACTCAATTGTCCGAGTATTACAACGCTCGTGAAGCAAATAAGAACAGGGAATGGAGTTCGGAAAATGAATTGACGAAATTCAGAATAAAAACAAATGAAGAAAGTAACAACAATAACAGAAAACAAATATAATTATGATATTTGTAACAGTTGTGGAGAATATATCTATATAAAGATAGTCAGACAGACATATAGTTTGAATGAATTGATAGACAGAGGCATGCATTAGATACAAAGATGGTTAAACCAAGCTAGATATATAAGTTAAATAGGTAGTTGAACACACACACACATACACATATACATACGTACACACACACATACACACACATATATATATATATATATATATATATATATAGAGTGAGAAAGAGAGAGAGAGAGAGAGAGAGAGAGAGAGGGAGAGAGAGAGAGAATGATAGAAACAGAGAAGGACAGAGGCAGGGAGAAATAAATATACAGCAGGAAAGATTGATCGATAGATCAATGGTTAGATGGAAAGACAGAAAGATATATATTTTGATAAAAAAAATAAATATGTATATGTATATATATGTATATATATATATATGTATGTGTGTGTGTGTGTGAGTGTGTGTATGTGTTTCGTATGTCTGAAGGGACCGCGAAGCGCAGTGGTTAGCGAGCTGGCTTCGCATCTGAGTGGTTCTGGGTTCATTCCCGGGTCGACCCAGTCCTAACTGGATACCGGTTCAGTTTGGGAAGTAAAAGCGGCGAGGGTGAGGAGATGGCTACCGTCCTCATATAGCGGAGCCTTTGAAATGTGGGATCGCTAACACCTCACACCCCTACGGCAGTAATGCTATGGGTTACTTTACTTTATATAGACAGACAGACCGACAGACGAACAGATGACAGATAGATAGATGGATTGATATAGATAGATAGATAGATAGATAAATATATAGATAGATAGATAGATACATATATAGAAAGATAGTTAGATATATAGATAGATATATAGACAATCAAATTTGTAGATCTACAGATTATTTTATAATCCACGATAATCTTGTTCAAATGCCTCCAATCGAGGAACTCCACAAAGAACAAATTAATCAAAAATATAAAAATTATAATAAGATTAAGTTTACTTATTTGAAACATCAATAACTGGAAAATGTCAGCTAATTCCCTGTCATCCTGACAGCAGCCTTTTTTATTCCACAGATGTTTTTATCCCATCAATCAAACGATAATCATTCAGGCTAACCCATCCCAAAATGATGTGCAAATATGAACATCTCCGCAAATATGATTACACAAATTTAGCTAATTTTTCGCACACAAAATACCGGTTGGGATATTGAAAAAGAACTACTTTTTACGTTCATAATGTAGTAGAGCACCTGACCCATTCAACATTAGTGTAAAAAATATTGGTCTTCATCGAGGCCATAAGTTTAAGTATTTGGGAAGTATTTTTTCAACAAGAAAATTGAGACTAGGTTGTAGAGAGCAGCTGCTGTGACTTATCAGCTGTCGGCACTGCTCAGACACACGATAATTAATGTGGCAACAAAGCAACAGTTTAGAAACAGTATATTTATACCGACTCTGTGGTTAGTCTTAGTAGACTTGTATTTCCTCTGTGTAAGTTCCAACTTTTGCATGAGCAGGAAGTAGCCTGGAGCAGGATATCCTGCTTAGTGAACTATGCTTGGGCAGCGTATTAATCCGCTGTGTTGGGACAAGTGCCACAGCGGGTGGTTGACCAATGTGCAAGTCTATCTTAATAGACTCACACACACTAGATAAAAGTAGGCCCGCAGCCTTAGGCGTCATGTTTTCTGCTCTTAACAAACCACATTACCACTGCCAATGTTATGCCATGTCACACAGTTAGTCGCTTGTTACAACATGCTTTCTGTGGGACAGTGGTGCTGTTCTTGTTTCTGTTATACACAAAGACCCCGACAGACCACTCTTCTAGACTATGTACTACCAGTGCAAAACATGGCCTTTGTCTAAGACTTATGAGAACAGAATTTCCACGTGTGAAATGAAATGTTTCAGGACAGTCATCGGCGTAATCAGAATGAGAAACGAAGACATTCAAAGTATATTCACCACTAAGTCTTGTCCAGAGTACATTTCCAGGTCCCGAATTCGCTTGTTTAGTCATCTCATGAGAATACACCTTCATAAACTTCCACTGATAGCTTACAACGCTGTCAGATCTGTTTCCAGAGCAAGATGGCGCTCACGAAGCAGGTGGGTAGATGCCATTAGAGTAACTGTGCAACGACGTGGCTTACTTTGACCCAACGCAACGCACATGGCGCAGGACAGGCGACACATCTCCCCATGACCCTCATTGACATAGTGGAAACTACTAATTAACTAACTTACTACCTAACTGACTACATAACTGACTACTTAACTGACTACCTAACTGACTACCTAACTGACTGACTACATAACTTACTGACTGCCTAACTGACAACCTAACTGACTGACTACTTAACTGACTACCTAACTGACTACCTAACTGACTGACTACCTAAATGACTGACTATCTAACTGACTGACTATCTAACTAACTGACTATCTAACTGACTGACTACCTAATGGACTGACTACCTAACTGACTGACTATCTAACTGACTGACTATCTAACTAACTGACTACCTAACGGACTGACTACCTAACGGACTGACTACATAACTTACTGACCACCTAACTGACTACCTAACTGACTACCTAACTGACTACCTGACTGATTACCTGACTGACTACCTGACTGACTAACTAACTGACTACCTAACTGACTACCTAACTGACTGACTGACTGGCTGACTACCTAACTGACTGATTGACTACCTAACTGACTACCTAACTGACTACCTAACTGACTGACTATCTAACTGACTGACTATCTAACTGACTGACTACCTAACGGACTGACTACTTAACGGACTGACTACATAACTTACTGACTACCTAACTGACTACCTAACTGACTACCTAACTGACTACCTGACTGACTACCTGACTGACTACCTAACTAACTACCTAACTGACTGACTGACTACCTGACTGACTGATTGACTACCTAACTGACTACCTAACTAACTGACTACGTAACCGACTACCTAACTGATTACTTAACTGACTACCTAACTGACTACCTGACTGACTACCTGACTGACTACCTGACTGACTACTTGACTGACTGCCTGACTGACTGCCTGCCTAACTGCCTGACTGACTGCCTGACTGACTGCCTGACTGACTGACTGACTGCCTGACTGACTACCTAACTGACTGACTACCTAACTGACTGACTACCTAACCGACTGACTGACTACCTAACTGACTACCTAACTGACTACCTAACGGACTACCTGACTAATTACCTGACTGACTACCTGACTGACTACCTGGCTGACTACCTGCCTGACTACCTGACTGACTGACTGACTACCTAACTGACTACCTAACTGATCTTAACTAACTGACTGACTGACTGATAAAGGAATTTAGGTGTGAGCAAGCAAATACTGATTTTAAACCGATTTAGTCTTATTAATCCTTCTAGAGCAGCGATGGGCACTAGTGGTGCCATCCAGCGGAATTATATAGATTACCGTCAGCCTCCATATAATTGGAAAAACATATGCAAGACAATGATACTTCCATTTATCATTTTATTGAAGCATTTATATTAGTTGGAGAAGCATGTGGTCAAGGAGGTTGTTCATTTGGCTTACAAATTCAACGTACCGGGTTCAAATCACGCGCGCTCGGTTACCTGTGTCTGGTTACGTCGGGGGATTTTGTATGACATAATTGCTTCTTTCAGTCAACCAAGCTGTAAATGGATACTTGTCAAGATCAAGGGACATATATTGAACTGACGTGATAGCTGCAGAGTTCTCGCTCTGTCATCAGTATTTTGATCAATGAAACTGACTGAGCACATAAGTGGACGCACAGTTTAGATAACGTTAGTTCAGTGAGCTATTTTCCAATTTTACATTCCCAGTGCAAGTCAGTAAATATGTCACAAATTGCTATTAAAAAAAATACAAACTTGAAAACCATTTATTTATGCACTTACATTGCCCATTATTTCTCAAATTAATTTCCACCACCATTGACACACTTATCCCATCGCTTCGTCAGTACAAGGACAGGCCCATTCGGTTTATTTTGTATTCGTCAGTCAGTCGGGTACCAAACGTGAGCACACTTTCCAGAATATCAATCGAATATGCATTCTGCTAAATTTAGCCAACATCATAGTTATTGCTCATCGCGAAGCGATGATGGCCATAACATCAGACGGTTTTGTCTTAATAATGTGATGTGCGCTGTAGTTGGATTATAGTGAGGAAGCATATGTGCTGGTCATCAATCGCACTCTTATCCCAAGTTACCTTGGATCAGTGGCAAGACTATTGGTCGAGACGACTGGAGGTAACTCGGGATGCAGGCACTCTGGTCTTACCTCCCGTGAGACTAGGCGTCGCTTGAAACTTGCGGGGTTCGATCGCCCACCGTTTCCGTTCATCACTGAGAGGCGAGTGCCTTAATCTCGTGACTACAGCGACCCCCAGCCAACATCATACTGCAGTTGCTAGGCTGTCTGTCGTTACTCGTCTATCAGATCGAAGGATCTCTTCCATCTACCGCACATATGCTTTTGTTGCACTCTGAACAGGACATCGGTGAGCAATTTGTGTGTGTCCTTGAAATAATGTATACGCCCATATATGCACCGCTTATCAGCTTGAAACAAAATGTGCGTCTTGCGTGATTCAATGTGGATGCTCAGGAAGGTGTGATCAGGATGCGCGCGGTGACAGTTGTTGGATTCTGTAGGGCGATCAAGGTTGCAGAGTTACCCCTTCATACTCGTTCCGGGACATTCAGAGGTCGAAGGGAACGATAGAGCTGATAGGTTGGCGAGTACAGCCTTAGTGGAGAGCGGGAGATCAATGTACCGAGCCGATAGGTTGGCGAGTACAACTATAGTGGAGAGCGGGAGATCAATGTACCGAGCTAATAGGTTGGCGAGTACGATATATATATATATATATATGTATACATTTAAGTAAAATGTAATCATTGTGCTCAACCGGGCATATTGTTCGTCCATGGTAATCGACAAGGCCCACTCTGTCAGTATTCACCCTAAACTGTTCTCATGTCAGCATTCACTGTAAACTGTTCTCATGTCAGCATTCACTGTAAACTGTTCTCATGAGTTCGAAAATGGCTAAATAAGTTAATCTGAGCCTTGCATTGTCTGCTGCCCTTTGTACAGGGAAATAAGACACCTCCTGTGCAATTTGTGGCGATTCTTTCCCAGTTATCGTGGTTAATATCGCACTGGATTAATCCTCTCTTTAGTGTGTCCTTGTACCTTTTCCACTGCCACCGCTTGCTCTCTTACCATTTTGGAGTTCACCATAGAGGAGCTCTTTTGGTAGGCGTTGATTCGACATGCGAACCACATGGACAGCCCATCTCAGCTGTGCTGCACATATCATGCTGTATATACTGGACATGCCTGATCGCGCTAACACATCTGTATTTGGCACCATATCCTGCCACCATGTTCTCCACCATATCCTGCCACCTATATCATGCCAACTAATCCTCAGCAGTTTCCACAGTCAGTGCCCGTGGAAGTGATTACATTTCCAGACATGGCGACTGTAGACGGTTCAGGTTTCACGTGCATTTAAGAAGGTAGATAGAACAATTGCTGCGTAAACATTTATTTTCGTTTGAGTTCTGATCCCTCTCCTGTCTCATACCTTAGTATGTAGTCTACCAAATGCCGCACTTGCCCTAGCTACTCTTGTATTCTCCTTATCATGTATTTGAATCGCTCGAGATAAGGTACTGCCACGGTACGGATTTGTTAACGTTATTTAAACAGTGGCCGTGTACCTTGATTGACGGCTCTGGACAGGCATTATCTGGAGCCGGTTGATGTTAGGACCTCTGTTTTTGTGATAGAGATGGAGAGGCCGAAGTTTTCACAAGCTCTGGCGAACCGATCCATACATTCTTGCATGTCAACCACCGTATTGGAATTTAAGACAGTCATCCTAATTAAGAAAATCACGCATGGCTACTTTGTGGATTTTTCTTTTGGCCTTGAACCTTCTCAGATTGAATAGCCCGCCGTCAGTGCGGTAATAAAGCCCAACTCCAACGTCGTAATCGCTGTAGGCATTCCACAGCATGGCAGAACACATCATACTGAAAAGAGCCTGGACCATACACAACGCTATTTCACACAGTTAGTAACACTAAAGGGGACAGAGTAGAAGCCCAACTCCAACGTCGTAATCGCTGTAGGCATTCCACAGCATGGCAGAACACATCATACTGAAAAGAGCCTGGACCATACACAACGCTATTTCACACAGTTAGTAACACTAAAGGGGACAGAGTAGAAGCCCAACTCCAACGTCGTAATCGCTGTAGGCATTCCACAGCATGGCAGAACACATCATACTGAAAAGAGCCTGGACCATACACAACGCTATTTCACACAGTTAGTAACACTAAAGGGGACAGAGTAGAAGCCCAACTCCAACGTCGTAATCGCTGTAGGCATTCCACAGCATGGCAGAACACATCATACTGAAAAGAGCCTGGACCATACACAACGCTATTTCACACAGTTAGTAACACTAAAGGGGACAGAGTAGAAGCCCAACTCCAACGTCGTAATCGCTGTAGGCATTCCACAGCATGGCAGAACACATTATACTGAAAAGAGCCTGGACCATACACAACGCTATTTCACACAGTTAGTAACACTAAAGGGGACAGAGTAGAAGCCCAACTCCAACGTCGTAATCGCTGTAGGCATTCCACAGCATGGCAGAACACATCATACTGAAAAGAGCCTGGACCATACACAACGCTATTTCACACAGTTAGTAACACTAAAGGGGACAGAGTAGAAGCCCAACTCCAACGTCGTAATCGCTGTAGGCATTCCACAGCATGGCAGAACACATCATACTGAAAAGAGCCTGGACCATACACAACGCTATCTCACACAGTTAGTAACACTAAAGGGGACAGAGTAGATTCCCTTATCAATGACTTGGGCACGCATGCTACCATGAAATTGTTGCACCATTGCAACGAATGTTACTGGGCACCCACACTTGGCCATAACTCTGCACAGACCATTGCGATTTACGGTATCACAGGCCTTAGTGAGGTCCACAAACGTCGTATAGAGAGAAACATTCTATTCTAGACACGTGTCTTGTATCTGCTTTGCAGCAAAGATCATTTCGATGGTCGCGCGGTTCTGCTTAAAGACTCATTGAGTCTCGGGTAATAACGCCAGCTCCAGGTGAACATTTAGTCTGCAGAGAAGAATTTTGGAAGCACTTTTCCTCCTACGCACACCAGAGATATTCCTCTGTCGTTATCACATATTTGTTTACTGTCTTTACGCTTATTTAAATGAACAATGGAAGCGTCATTGAATTCTTGTGGGATCCTCTTTTTCTTCTACATTTTGCAAAACAACTGAATAAGCGTCTCAACCATTTTTTGGTCGCCAGCTTTATAGATCTCTGCTGGGAGGGCGTCAGCGTTTTAGATCTCTGCTGGGATAGCGTCAGCTTTATAAATCTCTGCTGGGATAGAGTCAGCTTTATATATTCTGCTGGGAGGGCGTCAGCTTTATATATCTCTGCTGGGATAGCGTCAGCTTTATAGATCTCTGCTGGGAGGGCGTCAGCTTTATAGATGCCTGCTGGGATAGCGTCAGCTTTATAGATCTCTGCTGGGATAGCGTCAGCTTTATAGATCTCTGCTGGGATAGCGTCAGCTTTATAAATCTCTGATGTGAGGGCGTCATCTTTATAGATCTCTGCTGGGATAGCGTCAGCTTTATAGATCTCTGCTGGGAGGGCGTTAGCTTTATAGATCTCTGCTGGGATAGCGTCAGCTTTATAGATCTCTGCTGGGATATCGTCAGCTTTATAGATCTCTGCTGGGATAGCGTCAGCTTTATAGATCTCTGCTGGGTGGGCGTCAGCTTTATAGATCTCTGCTGGGAGGGCGTCAGCTTTATAGATCTCTGCTGGGAGGGCGTCATCTTTATAGATCTCTGCTGGGAGGGCGTCAGCTTTATAGATCTCTGCTGGGAGGGCGTTAGCTTTATTGATCTCTGCTGGGATAGCGTCAGCTTTATAGATCTCTGCTGGGATAGCGTCAGCTTTATAGATCTCTGCTGGGAGGGCGTCATCTTTATAGATCTCTGCTGGGAGGGCGTCATCTTTATAGATCTCTGCTGGGAGGGCGTCATCTTTATAGATCTCTGCTGGGATAGCGTCAGCATCTCGAGCTTTGTTGTTTGCGAGGAGGTAAATGGCGACCTTAGTTTACTGCTCAGTCAGACGATCACCCATGCTCTCATTCATTTCTATTTGTGGTAGATGATCAATTGTCTCTTTATTAACAGTAGAGGGTCTAACACCTTAGACCTTAGCAAAATGTTCGGCCCATCTTACCAGGAGTTTATCTTTCTCACTGATTACAGAATTGCCATCTTTTCTTAGGAGCAGTGTCAGATTAGATCAGTATGGATCGTAGACAACCCGCAGAGCACTGTAAAAATTCACCATATCATGCCTGTTAGCAACAGTCTGAATCTCATCAGCCTTCTGATTGAGCTATCTTGCATATCACCGAGCTGTCGCTGTACAGTCGCTGGAGATCTTGTGAAGTCATTCCTTTTCGCCACAGATTGATGATGGTTAGGGTATGCACAGTGGATGCGGTGGTTCTCGTCTAACAGGGGCTTGATCAAGTCGCAGTTCTCATCAAACCAATCTTGATGGTTGCGTTTAGAGGTACCGATAGCATCAAAGGCAGTAAAGTGAACCGTTTTGATAAAGGTGGTCGAACGGGATTCTATGCCATTCATAGCATTGTCAATAATTTTATTTAGCTGATCTGCCAGAGTTTGAGCAAATGATTGTCGTGCATAGTTATATCTGAGACCGGAGATGTTGACACGTTTTGAGGTTATAGTGTTTTGTGGGTACCTAGGAGCTTGGATCATCATCATCATGTAGCATGTCCTTTGTAGAATGTCGCTCCCATCACAGTCTGTCTGAAAGAAACTCGTTCCCTTGCCAAAACGCCAGCTTCCGCCACTGTCATACTCAGGCATTCCTGGATATCTTGGTGCCATCGTCTTCTTGGTCTACCCCTTCCTCTTTTGCCTGGCACCATACCTTCCATCACCGTTCTCTCAAGACCGTTGTGTCTCTTGATGTGACCAAAATAATTGCATTTTCTAGCCAAAATGGAATTGATAAACCAGTTCTCCTCTAAGCTCAGCTCTTGCCGAATGTCTACATTTGTTCTTTTCTCTGTCCAGGGTATTCTAAGGATCTTTCTGTAACATTTTGACTCGAAGGATTCAATTCTTTGTCTATAAGTTTTGGTAATCGTCCATGCTTCACAGCCATAAGCTGCCACAGGAAAATCACAGGCTCTCAAGACTTTTACTTTTATCATTTTGTTGGTGCCCTGCCATAATTTCTTCAGGCTGTTCAGTCTCTGCATTGCCATAGCTAGTCTTCTTCTGATTTCTTTCGAGCAGTCACCATTTTGGTCAATTCTGGAGCCCAGATATTCAAAATGTGTAACCTGATCTATTTCCTCACCACCCACTGTAAATGTATGCTGACATTGTGTTTTATCGGAGCTTGGATACGAAGGTTCATTTTAGATATCACCAGTCTGTGGTCCGTCCAGCATTCTTCACCACACATAGCCTTTGTCACGCGTACATACTGGCGATCCCGTCTGCGAACAATGATATAATCAATCAGGTGCCACTGCTTTGACCAAGTTGGTTTTTTTCGGTTAGGGAGACGAAACACTGCATGGGTAATCAGAAGTTCGTTCGCAGCACAGGTCTTCAAGAGTAGGTGTCCGTTACTATTGCATCTACCGAAGCCATTCCTGCCAATCACCCCGTCCCATGAAACAAAGTCAGCACCCACTTGAGCATTGATGCAACCCAAAATGATGAACTTATTTTTCTTAGGTTCAGCGTCGATTAGTGTCTCAAAATCATGGTATAACTTTTCCTTTGTGTCTTCCGAGCTACTCATAGTTGGGGCATATGCACTGATGATGGAAGCTTGTTTGTTTCCGATCAAGGTAATCCTCAGCACTATTAGGCGGTCATTAATCCCTGTTGGAGCGCTAGGGAGACCACTAACCAAGCTTGATTTTATGGCAAAGTCAACACCCGACTCACATCGGTCTTCCAGAAAAACGTATATCCGGTTCAATTTCTGTAAGTTAGCCCTCTTCTGCCCAGCGAGTCTCACTTAGAGCTGGTAAATCAATTCTGTATCTGGCAAGCTATTTATAAGAGCTGATCTCCTCTTTTAGCAACCAGGCATATCAAGTGTCTGATGCCAGGTAGCTAAGTGGTGTTAAAACTCATATCGGTTCTGTCGCTTCTATGATATTCACAATTTAATATGTATAATGCAGGTTTGAGTTGTTTCGCTAGACATATATATTTATGGAACATGTAGAATATAGAACTGGTTTATACAAATTTGTCGCAGTCTGTAGAGTCGTTTTGTTTGTAGAAATATTGACTTGGGAATATAGGTCACGTACTTAAGGCAGTCAAAATCCTTCCGGGTTTCAAGCTGTAGATGCTGGTTCGCCATGAGTCGGTTGGCCTCCAACTGGTTTAACAAGTGTCCAGAAACCGGGAAATGCCTAGTGCCCGAAAGCCCCTGAGCGGCACCTTACCAAGAACTAATAAGCCTCACGAAGGAACTACCCCCAAAAATTTATTATATGGTATATATGGATAAAATATCTTTCAATTCTGGCATGCCTGATGTCCAGAATGCACAATAGTCTAACGCACAGTCACTAAACCAAATACCTTCGGGAATATAGATCACTTATTGCTAATTCTAGAATAGAACACTCAACACGTAATATTGAACACTTCGTCATTCAAGCATTCAAGGAATTGAATAAAAAATGATTATTATCCAAGAGGATCAGAAGGAGAAGCAGAAGAATGAAGTGTATTGTGAACCTGGTCGCATTGCAATGAGGAAATATCAATCTAACCAGCCTATCACTTGTACGTTTAATAATACACATAGCACTTGGTGATATCGTGAATCAGAGGTGATGGCTTTGATTTAAAAACAAAAAGAAAGAAATAACAATCCCAACAGAACGTGATTTAAGAAAAACAATAGAATATATGATACATCGGAACTCTGGAAAAGGACGGAATTGTGGACAAGGTGGTAAAAATCCTTTTAGCGATAAAACAGTCTTTGATTTCGTGCTTCTCCGCTGAACTAAAACAAACATAAAATTAATCCCATCTTTGATAGCAACATGGTTTCATGAAAAATAGTTGCCGTTCAGTCGTGAATAAAAAGCAGTCCTGATAATGGAGTGAGGTGGAATCCGTGGAAGTTAGGAACCTTTTGACTGAGGTGGACTGGGGGTGGGGAAGTTGGGTTGGAAAGTAAAGTTTTGCACGTGCGTGTTGGTTAGACACTTCTCTGCGATGCGTGTGTGATATTGGTCACGCGCTAGTGCTTGGTCTAAAATTGTGAATAAGTAAATAAGGCCACGTAAATATTGAGTTTGTTGTGTGGGATGGACAATGTGGGAAGGTGTTTGCGAGGGTCTCAGTGTGGGGAAAGTACTGCATGCATGTATGTCAGTGTGGGAAAGTACTGCTTGCATGTATGTCAATGTGAGAAAGAACGACATATAGGTATGTCAATGTGGGAAAGTACTGCTTGCATGTATGTCAATGTGGGAAAGTACTGCTTGCATGTATGTCAGTGTGGGAAAGTACTGCTTGCATGTAATGTCAATGTGAGAAAGTACGACATATAGTTATGTCAATGTGGGAAAGTACTGCTTGCATGTATGTCAGTATGGGAAAGTACGGCTTTAATGTATGTCAGCGTGGGAAAGTACTGCTTGCATGTATGTCAATGTGGGAAAGTACGACATATAGGTATGTCAGTGTGGGAAAGTATGATATGTAGATATGTCAGTGTGGGAAAGTACTGCTTGCATGTATCTCAGTGTGGGAAAGTACTGTTTGCATGTATGTCAGCGTGGGAAAGTAGTGCTTGCATGCACATCAATGTGGGAAAGTACTGCTTGTTTGTATGTCTGTGTGGGAAAGTACGGCTTGCATATATGTCAGTGTGGGAAAGTACTGCTTGTATGTATGTCAATGTGGGAAAGTACTGCTTCCATGTATGTCAGTGTGGGAAAGTACTGATTGCATGAATGGCAATGTGGGAAAGTACTGCTTGCATGAATGTCAGTGTGGGAAAGTACTGCGTGCATGTATGTCAGTGTGGGAGAAAGCACTGCTTGCATGTATATCAGTGTGGGAAAGTACTGCTTACATTTATGTCAGTATGGAAAACTACTGCATGCATTTGCCAGTGTGGAAAAGTACTGCATGCATTTGTCTGTGTGGAAAAGTACTGCATGTATTTGTCAGTGTGGAAAAGTACTGCCTGCATTTATGTTAGCGTGGAAAGTTCGACATATAGGTATGTCGGTGTGGGAAAGTGCGACATATATCTTAGTGTGGACATATTGTGTCTATGAGTATCTTAGTGTTGGAATATGCTGTCTATGAGTATCTTAGTGTGGACATATACTGTCTATGAGTATCTTAGTATTGGTAAGTAATGCACGTGAGGGTTGACACGCGTAGTTATGCAGAGTTGTAGAAACCGTCACGGCGCTGTAGTAAAAGAGTTAATAAAGTACATTGTTACTGAGATAAGGGAAAATAATTATGTATATACATGTAGGAAAGTACATACGAAAGTACTGTGTGTGGGAGAAGCAGAAGGTACCTAAGATAATACCGCGTGTGTGTGTGTGTGTGTTAAAAAAGAGACCAGAAAGAAATTGTGTTTAGAATGTGTTGTTGCTGGGATGTATTAACTAAAGTATATTGTCAAAAAGGGAGCTTCACATTCTGAACGAAGATTCACCTAAACCCCACTGACAACTCTACATGATCAGCTGACTGACTTATGATGCACACAGTGACCCAGAAACCACTCAGAGGATTCACCTTGCAGCATCATCTATGGGCTCTTTGTAAAGACTAGTCCCATCAGAGGCTCTTGCTGGGAACAGCGCCTAGCCAATACGATTCATGTACGATTCCGATCCTCTTTTGCAGCTCGGAGACCTGGTCGGTCTTACTAGTAGATCGGAATAAACTCGAGGTTTTCTACATGTGCAGCCAACATTGTGTCCTTGGAGTTCGTTAACAAGACATGATCGCTAATTGACACAACTAGATAGATAGTTTGTCTGCTCATGCAGAAACAGACACGTCTTCTTCATCGTACGCAGTCAGACAGCAACCTTTATTTTTTAGAAAAAAGCAGCGGTCATCCTGAGGCTGTCGACACTGCCATAGAGCTTGTCTAGTGTTGCCATTGGTGATGGCCACATCTGCTCTCTCTGATCCTCGTATGTCGGGCAGTTTTGCAGCAAATGCTCAGCGGTCATATTACCGGTACCACACGGGCATTCGTCGGTGCCACCTATCTTCAATTTGTTGAATAGGTGGTACCTCAGTCTATTGTGGCGAAGTCTGAAGACCACGACCTGCTCTCTTCTGTTCAACTGGTAATAGGCATCGTTTTTTGTGTAGCCAGTATGTTCTGTTTCCCATTTGGTCATGTAGAAACAGACACAACTCGAGAGCATTTCTTCAATCATAGATCGGCTAGATATATAGTTTGTCTGCTCCTGCAGAAACAGACACAACTCGAGAGCATTTCTTCAATCATAGATCGGCTAGATATATAGTTTGTCTGCTCCTGCAGAAAAAGACAAAACTCGAGAGCATTTCTTCCATCATAGATTGGCTAGATATATAGTTTGTCTGCTCCTGCAGAAACAGACAAAACTCGAGAGAATTTCTTCAATCATAGATCGGCTAGATAGATAGTTTGTCTGCTTCTGCAAAGATAGACAACTCGAGTGCATTTCCTCAACGATAGATTGGCTAGATAGATAGTTTGCCCCTGCAGAGACAGACACAACTCGATAGCATTTCTTCAACGATAGATCGGCTACATAGATAGTTTGGCTGCCCCTGCAGATTCACTGCAGTTGTTCGTCAATTTCATGATGGCTGCTCATGAACTGCACGATACAGAATAATCTGAATCCTTCCCAGTCGCCAGCGGTGTCAAACAGGGTTGTGTACTCGCACCAACACTCTTTCGCATGGTGTTTGCAGCTATCCTCACCGATGCTGTCCACGGCACTGCTACTGGAATGCATATCAGGTACAGGACGCAGGGTCAGCTGTTCATCCCTATGCGCATGAAATCCTACACTAAAGTGCGTGAGGCCACGATCCTATTTCTTCTATTCGCTTACGATTGCGCCCTCAACACTTGCTCAGAAAATAGATATGCAGTCCATCATGACGTAGTTTTCGGAGACATGCAGTAATTTTGGTCTCACGATCAACACTAGGAAAACAGAGGTACTTTCCCAGTGTGTCACTGGGAAGCAGTACATCGAAAAGAAACAATTAGTATACATAACCACCGTCTCCAGGCAGTTGATAGCTTCACATGCCTAGGCAGTAACCTCACTGGAGAGGCGAATATCTACAGTGAGGGTCAATAACATTATTACTATGGGAGGCTCCAAGCAAACGTCTGAAACCAACTATATAACTAGAAAGAGAGAAAGAGATAGAGAGAGAGAGAGAGGATAGAAAGAGAATAGAGAACGAATAGAGATAGATTTTAGAGAGAATAGAGAGAGATAGAGAGAGTATAGAACAAGAATAGAGCACGATTAAAGATATATTGGAGAGAGAATAAAGAGAAAGAGAGAGAGAGAGCAGCACGCCACAGTGTCGTAAGGAAGTACTCGCTAAATTATTGGGTTTATGAGACAATGCAGAGCGAGAGAGAGAGAGAGAGAGAGAGAGAGAGAGATCATAGAGATAACAGAGATAGAGGGAGAGAAACTGCATGACAAAGTGTCGTAATGGAGTCTTCGCTAAAGTATTGTGTTTATGAGACAATAGAGAGAGAGAGAGAGTGAGAGCGAGAGCGAGTGAGAGAGAGCAGAGAGATAACAGAGATAGATGAAGGGAGATATACTCCATGACAAAGTGTCGGAATGGAGTCCTCGCTAAATTATTCTGTTTGTGACACAACATATAGAATAGAGATATAATAGAGAGAAAGAGAGAGAGAGAGAGAGAGAGAGAACAGACAGAGAATGAAGATAGCGCAGACAGAAAACAGAGAGAGAATAGAGGGAGTAGAGAGAGAATAGAAAGAGAATATAGATAGAGTAAACAGTGAGTATATATATATATATATATATAGAGAGAGAGAGAGAGAGACAGTATGACGACGTGTCATAAAATAATACTAAGTTTTTGTGTTTATCAAGCAGTAGAGAAAGAATAGAGAACGAGAATTTATAGAAAGATCAGAGAGATTAGCGAGGATTAGAGAGAGACAGTAGATAAGGTGTAGACAGAGAACAGAGAAATAGGGTAGAGAAGGAGCATATAGAGAGAATAGCGAGAGAATAGCGAGAGAATATCGAGAGAATAGAGAGCGAGAGTGAGTTGAGAAAAAGTAGAGAGAGAGACAGAACAACACTTCATGACAAAGTGTAGTGAGAAAGTACTTTCTAAATTACTGTGTGCAAAGGGAAATGGAAAGAAAGATTGACTAAAACGATGTCTCGAATAAATGCTCACTAAATGATTGTGTATGAGGAAGAAGAGATACAGATCGCATGAAAACGTTTGGGAGCAAATACAATCGAAAATGAAATCACTATAACTGAGAGATAAAGTGGTTGTCTCTAAAAAAAAACCAACAAACAAAAACTCGAAAAAACGAGCGTTCTCAACTTGGACATTTAAAGCGATTCTTGGTTTCAAGAGAGACACGATCCGGTACCTTGCCATATCGGAAACGAATGATAAACTCGTAATCTAATCTCGTGTTGACGGAATGCACGTAAAAGAGCCCTGGACAGTTAAACATTTAAAAGAGCAGTTTGTTAGCCGCTGTCCGGGCAAACATTATGAAGGTATCGAGTTATCTACTCAAGCGTGGCCTGTATAAAAACCAAAGTGATATGACTCACTCCATAAAGAAAGACAATTCATTGCAAGGATTTACCAAAGGACCTCTGCAGCCCAAGGGTAGTACAGGAAGAACTGTGGTAGAGCCTATGTTTAGCTGAGCAATTATCATATCAAAGATATCCTTGGGAACTCGGATCAACTTAAGACATGTGGCAGAGAAAGGCTTTTAAGTTGAGTAGTTTACTTATCTTAAAAGTTACAACATATATCAACACCACGACACGAATTCAACACAGTAAAACACAGTAAACACTACCCTGACCATAAAACAAAACAAAATAATTTATTTCAAGAATAAACGTTGCATAATATAAAAAAAAGCAAAGAACTTCTAAATTAAATAATCATGATATATATATATATTTATTTATTTATTTAACTACCACATAATATATAAGCAATTGCTGTTGATATAGTTTCTGTAACTACTCAGGAACCCAGGTTCTAAGTTTATACCTGCAACAATAAAACTTCACAACGTCAAGAATTTTTCTATCCACAACTTAATGGCTCCAGTTAGCCTCCCGTCCTTCTTCTGCCCCCTCAACATACGATCAACAAACTCGTCCTCACGATCAGATTAGGTACTCAGACGAATCTGTACGTTTCCACATAATCAGATCACGTATTCAGTTCCCATTTAATCAGGCAATCTGTACATTCACATATAATCATATCACATACTCACATATAATCGAATTACGTACTCTCGTGTGATCACCTTCTCAGTCGATCTGTGCACTCACATATACTCAGTTCACCTACTCAGTCGATCTGTGCACTCACATATTCTCAGATGACCTACTCAGTCGATCTGTGAACTCACATATTCTCAGATGACCTACTCAGTCGATCTGTGCACTCACATATTCTCAGATGACCTACTCAGTCGATTTGTGCGCTCACACCCAATCAATTCTCGTACTTCTCACTTCCAGACTCACTCTGTTTCCCTGCCAGTCTATTAAATTTTATCTCTGCAATGTATTTCATAGTCTAAAGCAAAAACATGGCTGTCCCGTGGTCTTCTGTAGGTTGTCTGATTTAGCCATCACTTAATTTAGAATTACCCCCATCTAAAATGTTATTGGTTGTTTATCCACGAGTTACAAATCTGAAAGCCATAGTGGCCAGCTTCGACACCCACCCCTGTATCGGACAAAGTCTTCCACCTAACGTGTTCCTAACCGCTCGTTTCTTTGTCGACCTATTGTCGAAACGGTGATTGACCTTGGCGTGACCTGCGTTCGCCCAACGTATGCAGGCAATCTTTATTTCTTAGAGTCGCCAGCCCAATCTCCCCTGCCCTAAACGCCCATGCTCCAATTGGAACTGTCACATAACTATGAAGCGAAGACAATCAAAAATAGAGAACATTATTTACAAACTTTCTAATAGATTCGACATAACAATATTTATATTGAACAAATACAATTGGGAGTGCCATTTGTTACAGACCCCCCTGGTTTTCCCTTACAACTTTTAAACCAATGAACGTAATTCAATAAAAATGGATATGGATGTACCTTGGTACGTAAGAAGCGTTATGATCTCATAGTAAATGTGGCAGATGATCGCCATTAGCATCAAGGCATGCCTGCACACGTTTCTCCGTGTAACTGGAGGTATTCACCAACACACCAGAAGTTACAGATTCAATTACCCGCCGAATGCTTTCTTAATGAGTTTTATTATATTCTTTGGCCTGCTGCGAAACGCTATCACTTTCGGCATGTCACATAGGAAGAAATCAGGCAGGGTAAGGGTTGGGGACCTTTGTGACCAAAGTCGCTTAGAAATGACACGATATTCAAAGAAGGAAGGGGGTCTCCGTGGCGAATTGGTCATTTCGTTTGCCTCGTGTTCAGACGGCCGTGGTTTGAATTCAGGCTTCGGTGGTCGGTTCATGATGGCAATATTTTCATGAGATCCCTGGGTTCACCACTGGAGGGATCCTTGCGTTTATTGATGGAGATCCTTGCGTTCATCGCTGGAGATCCCCGGGTTCATCGCTCCCTGGGTTCATCGCTGGAGATCCATGGGTTCATCGCTGGAGGGATCCTTGCGTTCATCGCTGGAGATCCTTGGGATCATTGCTGGAGGGATCCTTGCGTTCATCGCTGGAGATCCCTGGGTTCGTGGCTGAAGGGATCCCTGGGTTCATCGCTGGAATAATCCTTGGGTTCACAGCTGAAGGGATCCTATGGTTCATGGCTGGCGGGATCCCTGGGTTCACGGCTGGAGGGATCCCTTGGTTCATTGCTGGAGCTATGGAGTTCGTGCTTTGTGCGATGCTTTCGGCAGACTGCATACCCGTCAGCGGAGAGAGACCGAGCCACGTGGGGAGACCCGCGACCATTCAAAGAAGTAAGAAATTTCAGCCATGCTGACATTTGAGTGTGGCACAGGGCTCCATCCTGCTGGAAATAACCAGTATGAATTTCTTCGTCGTCCCTCTGGGCTTAGTCATGCTGCTCGCATACCAAGGTATGTTCATGCCATATTTTATTGAATTACGTTCTTTCTCTTCTTATTTGCGTTCGGTTTCGTATGCTCGTTTTTGGCCACCAGACAGGATGCCTCTATGAAGTGACACGTCAGTCGCAGATCCTCAATGGTTCCCCACAGTTTGTCTTGTATGTTACTTTCCTCGGGCCAGGTCTTCTCACGGAAGCGTTGGTGCTGTGGACATGTTTGCAGGATGTGATCTGGAGTCTGGGGTCCTCTCTGACATGTGCATTGTGCAGTCTGTGCTGTTTTTATTTTATGCATGTGTGCATTTAGTCTGCAATGACCTGTGCTGAGGCGGGAAATTGTGGTATACTGGAATGACGTTAATTTGTTTTGAAGTTACGAGTTTAAAGGAAATTTAGAGGTTAGTAGCGTGTGTGACATTCTGTATTGTTATAGTTACAAAATCTGGCGTAAAAAAACATGAAATACTTTTTTTGGGTGTAGTTAAGTTGGTCGAATTCCCTAACTTACATTTGTCTTCTAAAGGGAAGTCTCGTAGAAGTCGGGTATTGGTTTTTTATTTGTTAATTAATTCCCTTTCTTAACTGTAGTTCGATGTTTTTGATTTTAAGAATCGACGTCATGGACTTCGGGCATACCCATAGGTGCTCAGTATCTCGCAGCAAAATGGCGCAGGGTCTGGATGCTGATGGTCTCTGTAGGTCGCTTGTTGTACACTTTCCTGCTACGCCGTCCTCTAATGTGTCCCACTCCGCTCGAACCTCGTTTGATGTTAAAACTTTGCAGTCTATTAAAACTTTGCAGTTTTTTTATTTGCAGTTTGATGTATTAATCCCCAGTTCCATAACACATATTATAGCTTTATGTAATTCCAAAGTTCTTTAACAAAGACTGTAATTCAATGTATATTTTCCCAGTTATGAAACATAGACTGTAGTTCCGATGTATATTTTCCCAGTTATCAAACATGGAATGTAGTTTGATCTATATTTTCCCAGTTATTTAACAAAGACTGTAGTTCGATGTATATTTTCCCAGTTCTGTAACGCAGACTAGCTCGATGTATATTTCCCAGTTCTGTAACCCAGACTGTAGTTCGATGTATGTTTTCACAGTTCTGTAACACAGACTTGTCTTCGTATCTGTCGTACTTCTCTAATTAATATTTACTAACTTCATAATTTTAACAAATATTTTTGAAAAAGTGTGCTGACCTTTTGTTTTGTTGAACGGTTTGCAGTCCTTTCGGCCATATCAGGACGTATTGATCAGTGTATAGACACGTGTGTGTTTCTGGTTGTAATGGGTTCAACTATGACCATTTCTGCAGTACAGTCGTTTAGTTCATTCTTTCTATTTTTGGAGTAGTAGTCATACCGAGAAAGTTACTCGACATGCCCAATCAAACTATTTGCGAAGTGATTTTGAACCCGACCTAATGAAGTTACTGTATATACCAGAACTGCCATCATGCAACACAACTTGAACTGGTTATGAACTGTCGGTTGCAACAGTTTCTGGAAGTTTTTCAATGGCGGGGCTCAATTCTGTAGTCTAATAGAACTTAAAAAGGAACTACAGGAGTCACACACTGACAAAGACAATTCTACAAACGAACAAAACAGAGGCGGGAAAATCGATATGTTTGACAGGTGTAGTCTACCCTTAGATCCAAACATGTGACTTCCTGTTTAACCGGATGCTCGACCATTTTCCCCAAAACGAAGCCACCATTTTGTGCCGTATCTTGAGATTGTGAAAATATTTGTTCCTGTGAGAACACAATGGAGTCGTGTTCTTCTAAACCGTGAAATTGTGTGAAAGCTGTACGTGCGAGGGGCTGTTACCGTTGAATGAGCTCTCCTCCTTTGAAGTTAGTGTCAGTGATGGAATAGAGTGTTTATGTTCAAGTGTGCATCAATACAGTTGCCAGTCAAGTGCCCCGAAAGCAAATAATGGCTTGAGGTAGCAAATCTATGTGTCACATCACGAAGGACATACATTTTCAAGCATTTGTTTGTTGTTGTTTGGGGGAACTGGATAGCCATATACGTGTTTGCGCGAACTGTAAAACCATTTACGTGTTTGTGGAAGCTGAATAGCCATTTGCGAGTTGCGGGAACTGAATAGAAATGTACGTGTTTGCGGGAACTGGATAACCATTTACGAATTAGTGAGAACTGGATAGCCATATACGTGTTTGTGTTAACTGAATAGTCATTTACGTGTTGTGGGAACAAAATAGCCGCTTGAATGTTTGTAGGAACTGAATAGCCACTTACAAAGTGAACTCATGAAAATGGCAGAACCTCTGAATTCAACCCAGCTTTCACGAGGCCCCCCCCCCTCCCCACCCCTCACCCAATGCGTGTATTATTATTAATATATATATATTATATTCAAACTAGAAGAGGAAGACTAACGTCTGGTCAGGCAACATATACTGATCAGACATGTTGGTCAGGCAAAACATACTGATCAAGTCCCTCACCTCGGCTTCCTAGTAGCCCTTCCTGGAAAGGGGCTGTTTTCATGGCGGCCTGGCAAACGAGGTGGGGGATCGACGTGATCTCCGTAATAGTGAGCCACACATAGATGAAGCCAAGCATAGCACAACCACCACAGTGCTATTATTGGGGAGCTCGGGAGTTTTCCCAATTCTGCTCCGATTTCTGTTAACAGCGGTTCGTAATTTGTTTTCTGCATTGTCTCTATTAGAAATCTGCACACTGCGAAGACAACTATTTTTATTGGTGGCTGCTTTACTGTCCCTAGTATTCTTAGTGCTCGCAGAAGGGCCATCGATTCTACTGTGAGGTTGACTTCCCTGTTGGGAAAGCCGCTCCTGTTATATTTTCATTTATGTATATGCCTCTTTGCCCATTCCAGTCCGCTCCCTCTGCTGAACCATCTGTGTAAAGTTAATATACTAACAATAGTAACATACGTAAAAACTCAAGCAATGGGAAATGTTAATATATTAACAGTTGTAATGCAAGTAAAAACTCAAACAACAAATGTTAATATATTTACAGTAGTAATACAGGAAAAAAACTCAAAACAACAAATGTTAATATATTAACAGTATTAATACAAGTAAACACTCAAATAACAAATGTTAATATATTAACAGTAGCAATACACGTAAAAACTCAAAGAACAAATGTTAATATATTAACAGCAGTAATACAGGTAAAAACTCAAAACAACAAATGTTAATATATTAACAGTAGTAATACAAGTAAAAACTCAAAAAACAAATGTTAATATATTAACAGTAGTAATGCAGGTAAAAACTCAAAACAACAAATGTTAATATATTAACAGTAGTAATACAGGTAAAAACTCAAAACAACAAATGTTAATATATTAACAGTAGTAATACACGTAAAAACTAAAAAAAAAACACAAATTTAATATTTTGACAATTGTTATACAGGTATTAACTCAACCAACGACGAAGGGTATACATTCACAATGCGAAGGAACCCGAAGGTTTTAATTCTGCTGCTCTTTTATAATCAAATCGTTCCGCTTAGTAGTTTTCGTGATGGACACAAGCAATGTGTCGGTTGTGTGTCGATCTTGTCCCCATTCGGCCTCAAGCATTGTTTCAGCTGTCACATTTTTCCCAAACGATAATCCTTCTCGCAGATAATCAATACGTGTAAACAAATTCAGATCGATATAATAACATGCTCGGAAAGTGTGTCTGTCCTTGAAAACCCGTGACCTGCACCTGTTATTATCTTGACGTCTGGTGGCCAATCCGAACATTGTTATTAGCAGCTTGCAGGGCGTCAATGAAAGTTGGACAGAAGGATCATTTAGTTGTCGTTAGAGTAAAAAAAAATGTTTCCTTTGGATGGGCATTTCTTTACATGTAGCCTGCTTCAAAGCATTTTCAGTAGTGATTTTTGTAGGAACTACTTTCGCACTACTAGGTTTACTAGCTTCATGCACAATCCTGTTCAGTTACATTCCCATCTAAGTAGGTATCCTGTACTTACTGCTCTCAGTCCCGATACAAATTCCTGGTAAGCAAATGGTATATTTCTGGTGATAGCCCAAACGAGCGATCGAATGTGATATAGTAATCAAATGTTTACACATACTAGAGATCTCATCAGAGCTAATGACTGGCTCGATTGGTTCTTCTTCTTCTTCTTCTTTTTCTTCTTCTTCTTCTTCTTCTTCTTCTTCTTCTTCTTCTTCTTCTTCTTCTTCTTCTTCTTCTTCTTCTTCTTCTTCTTCTTCTTCTTCTTCTTATCCTTCCTTCTTCTTCCTCTTTCTTCTTCCTTCTCCTCCTCTTCTTCCTCCTTTCTTTTTTTCTTTCTTTCTTTCTTTCTTCTTTTTCTTCCTTCTTCCTCCTTTCTTTCTTCTTCCTTCTTCTTTTTCCTCTACTTCCTTCTTCCCTCTCTTTTTCCTCCTTACTTTGTTGTTCTTGTTTTTCTTCCTTCTTCTTCTTCCTCTTTTTCCTCCTTTATTTCTTCTTTTTCTCCCTTCTTTCTTCTTTCTTTCTTCATCATCATCTTCTTCTTCCTCTTCTTCTTCTCGCTTCCATCGTTCTTCTTCATCTTCTGCTTGTTCTTTATCGTTCGTTCTCTTGCTTGATGGTGTAAACATCTATGATGCGATCACAAGAAATAGAAGAATCTCCCGCTACCAAGCCCCGAACAGAGCTCTGGAAGTAGCAGCATGTAGTCCGAAGAACGGAATACGCTGTGTCGCTAGTTTACAGCTTGATTACGATATTTGCACCTTTCTGTCTGACACATCCGTCTTCGGCAGACTGGATTGGTTGAATATATATGATTATCAGAAAAGAACACGGATATATACAAACCGTGTTACAAACAAAAGGTATTCATCACAGACTAGTAACAGCACACACGAAAATATCCAACTAATCTATTTGTGTGCTTGAGAAATGTAAATCTGTGCTAAGCAAGAGAAAAATTGGAGAAATGTAAATCTGTGCTAAGCAAAAGAAAAATAGGAGAAATGTAAATCTACGCTAAGCAATAGAAAAACAGGAGAAATGAAAATCTATGATCAGCAATAGGAAGATATTGTGAACGACAAAAATGATAAGAACCAGCGATATGACGAAGGGGATCAGGGAGGAAGAATTCAATGAAATAATCATAATGTAAAATAGATAATCATGTTGTGATCGATATTTGGTTCTCAGTTTTCTTACAAACAAGACGTGCATCTTTGTCACGTGTAAAATACTGACCAATGCTATAGCTTCATGTCAAAGCCGTGTACTTGGAAACACGCTGAGTTACATGAGCGACGTCAACAAGGTGGGGAATCGACACTGTAAGCCCAATGAAGGGGAGGAAGATTAACGTCTGGTCAGGTAAAATGTACTGATCAGACATGTAAGTCAGGGTCAGGCAAAACATACTGGCCAAAACCCTTAACCTCGGCTTCCGGGTAGCTCTCCCTATAAACGCAAACAAACGGGCTATTTTCACGGCGGGCTTGCTAACGAGGTGATGGATCGACGTGATCCCCGTAGTAGTGAGTGACACGCAGATAAAGACAAGCATAGCACAACCGCCTGGAGGACCTCGGTCCACCTTCATCAGCACGCTGTGTATGTGAGGAAAGCTACTACAACATGTCACACAACGACCTTTTCAGGGCGCACAAAAGAACAACCTACTAAATGTGGGCATTCGCAAACAACAACAACAACAACAAAGTCCAATGACGTCTTCCATTGTACTACAGCGATGAGGATACACCATGATCTTCATCAGTATCATCCGGGGTGTATGAAAAGCTACTGATAATCTGTTATCAGTGATAATTCGGATAGGGGAAATAACTCGAATTCGAATAACTTGAAATACCACAACAAAAACAAACATAATTTCAGATCCGTATTATTGCTACTGATCTCAGGTAAAGGTCGCTCATAGCAGACACTGCTGTCAGGGATGAAGTATTAGAAACGTCATTGTAACAGGCCACAACTTATGAGGTAAGGTGAAAATGTTTCTCTTCTTTGCTACATTTAATTTTGTAACAGTAAGCCAGGTGCCGTTTTACGGCTAGATCGACTAAAGCCTTCCGGTAACAGGAGTTGAACATATTTCATTGACTGAAGAAGCAGTAACGAATGAGATGACAGCGGCCATCTTGCATCAAGTCAACGTATTATAATTGGACAAGGCCCTATTCTGCCTCCAATTGTTAACATATTGCGCCTATGCAGTCTGGATGAAAAAAAAAAACTGGGTTAAAAAAAGAAAGGCAAATCCAATCCAAACAATGTCGTGCTGAAACTGACTAACGCAGGCCGAAAGACACATTTACAGCAGCCTCGCTGCAAACTACCACATAATTTCGCAAACTGCCGTTTTAGGACGAACACCGAAACAGAGGCACACATTTCAACTGAGCCTTAAAACAGTTACTCGGTACTATCACTATTCATGTATCGTAGACATCTGTGCTCGGCATCGTCCAAACATATTTACAAATTTTATCCCGTTTTTATTAATAAACAGTATGCATGGCATATCACAGCTAAAAAATACCAACTGAATACAGTACTTGGCCTCTGCGTGGTGCAGTTCAAATCACTCAATCAAAACTTTTCTGCTCACCGCGGAGCATAGGTTCGCAACAAACAACCTCCAAGTCTTTTCCCCATTCGTTTTCTCAAAATAGACCCAGACAGTACATCCGTAATGTTTGACTCCATGTCTCTTCGTCAAGTGTGTTTTGGTATGCACCTACTCCTCTTACCCCGCCGATTCCAGAACAGTGATTGTCTGTAATGTTATTTAGCTCTTTTCGCAAAGAATGACGTTTGCTGTAAAATGTGTACCTGATTCTAGTCAGAGAACGCGAAGTGACGAGGAAAAGAACCATCTACACACGTTCAGATAAAACTCAGGTATCAGGACGCTGAGCAGCGCGTGAGCTGCAGCGGTCAGCGACTGCTAGCGTCAAGGCCAGCGAACCAGAGCTGTCAAGACCCGTCTACACCTCCCCACGGTGATCCTGGATAACAGGCTGCTAAAGAGAAGGGATCGAAGAGAGAAGGCTAACCCGGTACTACAAAAATGCCAGCTGTCGATGACAGATGTGTCGGACCGAAAGGTGCAAATATCGCCGTCAAGCTGTAAACAAGCAACAAAACGCATTCTGTTCTGCAGCCTACACCCTACTACTTGCAAAGCCCTGTTCTGGGCTTGTTAGCGGAAGTTTGAGAACGAACGCAGAAGAAGACGATAACACTCACATCTAGTAAAATAATTTATGTAAAACATGATTCCTGATGGCAGCGCCTGCTTTGGCGGGTATCCTATCTTTTATTTGAAATCCTGGCAATCAAATAGGCAGGTTATGCCTGCTGTCAGGTAGCTGAAGGTTAGCAGTCGTACGCACCTTATTTTGCAGTTTGTTACATCCTGCGACTTACATGGCTCGAGGGAATGTAGGTTATGAATTTGGTAACAACTTAATTACGTTTTATAATTGTACGTGCGCAATGTGTACACGGGTTCTCCAAGTTTTTCGTTCATCTCCAATATAACTAGAAGCTGAAATCACCTCCCTTGATTTCAGGGAATGCTTGAAGCCTCACTGTTTTGCGCTTTCCTTTCTTGAGATGAAAGCGTTCTTACCTCTCAGCTATTAACATTTATTTGATATTAATTTATTGTTGCCATGTTGGCTCCCTTCCTGTTTTTGTTTCTTTCTTAATTGTCGGTCTCGAAATAGAATCAATAGGTTTCAAATTCGGACACATAAATAGTGACAAAGTTTAGAATACAGAAAGAAAATACCATGAATACCAGGATACAGGCGCAGCTACTGAAGGGTCACGCGAGAAATCCATTATCCTTAGTACGGTCATGCTGATGAAATACTCTCATTAAGCGAGCTACACGAGGGAGTTAAAAAGTAACCGAGTTATTTGAGTCTATCAGAGTCTGGTAATTGTGTCTTAATTCACCCTAAACAAAATATATATTTTTAGCTCTGTATTTGAGGTAGTGATGTCACATAATAGTACACTTTTTAACTGTTGTAGGTGTCAAACATTCTGCATGAATAGAAGGGACTGTCTGCTTCCCTTATTCCTGCCGTCTTAGCAATATATTTCTGGAATCTGTCAACGTTGGTCAACGATAACGAGAGAAGCATCTAGTTCCTACAGCAACATGGCGTTTTCCATGCTGTGAGACGATGTAATAACAACTATGTTATGATGTTGTCCTTGACTGAACGATAGGACAGATGAAAATGTTGACAGGTAAAATGTCGGCAGGACATCCCTGTGAGGCAAGGTACTTGGCTACAAGGGTCGCGCATGACCTACAGGCAGAACCTTCTGTTTGTTTACTGCTATTCTCAAGAGCTGATAAGGATATATTTTTCCAAGCTAACCATAAGACTAAAGATTGATCGCAACACTTCTATCTGTAACTTAAGCATTAACTTATTTATTTAAAATAAAATTACATCGACCAGTCCTCTCTTTAACCCGAAATGGAAAGTTCTGTCACATTCAAATACCTACGGTGGGAAACCAGGAAACTCTGTTTGGGGTGAATTAAGACGCAAGTACCCAGCGTCGGAGTAGCTGTGTGACAGATTGCTTGTTTCTTTCAGTAAAGTTACCGGGTTCAATCTCCGTAATAGACACGCTTATGTTGACCCAGCTGTAAACATATATATTTGAACTACTGTTAATCTGGGGTAGTTGTCTCGCCGCAGCGACTCAATTTCAACCAGTGTTCGTAAAGCGATCTCAGTCCCGCCAGGCGGAGCGATAGCGCGGGCTTGCGGAAAACGCTCGCCTGCCTTTCCCCGTAGTGCGAATTGGGTGCGGTTTGTGGTAGTGGCTCCTCCACCGAGGTGTGCTAGTCTGGTCCGTATCAGGAAACGTGGTCCGTCCGTGGTGATTTATCTAAGGCTTATAGCAGAGCTCGACAGTACGTCTCGCTGGTGGTCTGACTCTCGCAAAGAGCTTGTGACCGGCAAATGGAAAGCAGGAATCGTTGCCTCGAGGCCCTGCGTTCTCCCTACGGAGAAGGGCAGGCCGGCAGGCCAAATTGTCTCTAGTCCCAGTGAAATTCATCGCCGAGGTCGTTGGGATCTGTTCTGCACAGAGCGCTGCCATCCCTCCTCGAGCGAGCCTGGTCGGTCGGTCGTCTGGTGCGTGTGGGAGGCCCCTGTCAGGCGGTCCTAGGTCGACGGAGTGAGGGACGGGTGAAACAACCGTCCGTCCGTCCCGTCAGTCGGTCCCTGCGGCCGTCCCAGTGAGGCTTTTTACACACCCTTCCTCCGCCGACCGGTGTGCGCAGTACGTACGTCTCCGACAGATATCTGGTTGATCCTGCCAGTAGTCATATGCTTGTCTCAAAGATTAAGCCATGCATGTCTAAGTTCACACTGTCTCACGGTGAAACCGCGAATGGCTCATTAAATCAGTCGAGGTTCCTTAGATGACACGATCCTACTTGGATAACTGTGGCAATTCTAGAGCTAATACATGCTTACCAAGCTCCGACCCTCGCGGAAAGAGCGCTTTTATTAGTTCAAAACCAATCGTCGTTTCCCCTCGCGGGGTTGCGGCGTCCCCACTGGTGACTCTGGATAACTTTGTGCTGATCGCATGGCCTCATGTGCCGGCGACGCATCTTTCAAATGTCTGCCCTATCAAATGTCGATGGTACGTGACATGCCTACCATGTTTGTAACGGGTAACGGGGAATCAGGGTTCGATTCCGGAGAGGGAGCATGAGAAACGGCTACCACATCCAAGGAAGGCAGCAGGCGCGCAACTTACCCACTCCCGGCACGGGGAGGTAGTGACGAAAAATAACAATACGGGACTCTTTCGAGGCCCCGTAATTGGAATGAGTACACTTTAAACCCTTTAACGAGGATCTATTGGAGGGCAAGTCTGGTGCCAGCAGCCGCGGTAATTCCAGCTCCAATAGCGTATATTAAAGTTGTTGCAGTTAAAAAGCTCGTAGTTGGATCTCAGGCGCAGGCGGGCGGTCCGGCTCGCGCCGGTTCACTGCCCGTTGTCTCCTGCCCTACCGTCTGCCGGCTCTCTCCCACGGGTGCTCTTCGCTGAGCGTCCTGGGTGGCCGGCGCGTTTACTTTGAAAAAATTAGAGTGTTCAAAGCAGGCCTCGGCTGCCTGAATAATGGTGCATGGAATAATGGAATAGGACCTCGGTTCTATTTTGTTGGTTTTCGGAACTGGAGGTAATGATTAACAGGGACAAACGGGGGCATTCGTATTGCGGCGTTAGAGGTGAAATTCTTGGATCGCCGCAAGACGAGCTACTGCGAAAGCATTTGTCAAGAATGTTTTCATTAATCAAGAACGAAAGTCAGAGGCGCGAAGACGATCAGATACCGTCGTAGTTCTGACCATAAACGATGCCGACTAGCGATCCGCAGGAGTTGCTTCGATGACTCTGCGGGCAGCTTCCGGGAAACCAAAGTGTTTGGGTTCCGGGGGAAGTATGGTTGCAAAGCTGAAACTTAAAGGAATTGACGGAAGGGCACCACCAGGAGTGGAGCCTGCGGCTTAATTTGACTCAACACGGCCAACACCGAAATGATTGACATGCCGAGACCACTCTTCTGGAGTCTAATAAGGAACTGGTGCTGGACTTAGACCCCCAGAAATCTGGGGTTATGTCCCCTGTGGCTCGGTTTTGTCTGCATCCAGTGTTTAATAAAGGAATTGACGGAAGAGCACTATCAGGAGTGGAGCCTGAGACCTAAGTTACCTTACCACGCCAATACTGCAGAATGACTATCAAAAAGTACACCTTCGTGGGGTCTAATAGAGAACATGTGCTGGAATTAGACCCTCGAAAATTTTTGGGGCTACCCTTTAAGAAACTTGATTGTCTCGCTAAGGGAATTGACGGAAGGGCACCACCAGGTGTGGAACCTGCGGCTTAATTTGACTGAACACGCCAATACTGTAGAACAACTGACAAATTGAGAGCACTGCCGTTTGGGTCTAATAATGAACGTACGCTGGTATTAGACTCACGGACGACAAGTCAGCTCTCAAACACTCAAATGAAAGAACGCTACGGAAATCGTGTTTAACTCCGCAGAAACCGCAGATTTCAAATACCTGGTCATTGACAAACAAAAGCCCTCAATAAATTCGTCTGACCAAATAGTGAACGGGTGCTGGAAATAGATCTGAAGACAGGTCAGTTTTACCCTACAAATGACAGGGCGTTGCTACGGAAAACCAGCTCAAATCGAGAGGAGCCGCAGACACTTTGGTTCACGTACCAGGCTGATAAGCCAAGGGCGCGAGGCTACCATGTGGGGGATTACGGCCGAACCCTTGTAAGCCGCAATCCCGCCCAAAATCTCAGCACCACTGCAATGGGAGGCTCCTACATGCTCGGGACCTGGGGCTTGCGCCCCAGCCCTATCAGGTAGAGCCACAGTAAGAGGTCCTTGCCGCCCGCAAATCAAAGCGGGCGGACAACTGCTTGATACTCACCCTATACGGCGATGGGGTGCGAAAAACACCAGCCAAAGACTTAGAACCTGGTCGGGGTGTCGAAAACAGTAGAGCAGCCACCACACTGTGAACTGTCAAGACTCAACCACTGACCATGAGAGTTGTCCGCACACCAGGCGATCAACATCTCTGTGACATTACCAGGCTTGTCCTCTGGCTAAATGCACTCCGGTTACGATATCTACCTCTGTACGTTATCAGCCATAACTATCATGCTGAACGCAGAAGAGATGCAGACCAGCGGACATTGCACACCTGCCCCACTGTGTCAACACCCCAGGTGGCGGGGAATGCTAGGCGTACCATCCCTGCATAGAAGCCAAGAAAATAAAGGGAAAAAGAGATACCCCACTCACATGCAAATGCTACGTTTCTGGCAGGACGTGACGATACAGACACACTGGACTGCCTCTCTTCCGGGTAAACCAGTCCATCTCATATATCACATATCATCATTGCACCCTATAGACACGAGTAGTGAAGACTCGATAGTCTGGTAAGACAACTTCCATAGGAGAGAAAACTCCGATCGTAAACAACTGCTGCCTTGCAGATAGGCTGGGGACAGCCAAAGGCTAAGGAGGGCATCCCTACAGAAACGCCTGTTGAAATCGGATGCACGGGGCCGCAAGCCTAACAAAACAGTGCAACGTAAATCACAGTATGATGGCAGCACAACCTATTCGAAAAACGCATGGCGCTCATCCTGAGGAGACCCGCCAGGCAGCGATAGCGCCGGGCCCCACGCCTCGAAGGGGCCCACCCTTGACTACTGGTGGTCACCCACCCATGTGTCGTGGAGTCAAGGCACATGGCTATGGGGTAACGTCTATTGGCCAAAACCTCAAGACCCTCAAAATATTACAGTGGAATGCGGAGGGAGTCATTAACAAAAAACTTTCCCTAACACACCACCTGCATGAAGGTAAGATTGACGTGGCATGTATCCAGGAAACGCACCTCAACAATAACCATAAATTCTCAATCAGAGGATACCAGACCTTCCGTCTAGATAGAGAAGGCCACAAAGGAGGGGTCCTGATACTGACCAGAAACAGCATACCGAGTAGCGCGGTACCTGTCAATCACACCGGACAAGCAGAAATTGTAGGAGTTGACATAATGGCTCAAGAGACGAAGTTCCGCATTTTCAATCTGTACGGACCACCAAACAGAGACCTATCGCTCTCGAGTATGGAGGTCAGAGACTCCAACTGCATAGTAGTTGGAGATTTCAACAGCCACTCGGAGAGATGGGGATACTCTGACACAGACAGCAGAGGTGACGAAGTGGAAGATTGGGAGATAGATGCAAATCTATCCCTAATCAATAGGCCGGAGGATAGCCCTAGCTTCTATTCAAGAACATGGCATACAACCTCGACTCCAGATTTGGCCTTCTCCACACAGGACATACACTATAAAATAGACCGCCAGGTGCTAAACCAACTGGCAGGTAGCGACCACAGGCCGATCAGGCTAACCATTGACATGGAAGTAGGCCCACAGGAAACAAAACCGCTCCCACGTTGGAATTACAAACGAGCCGACTGGGACAGTTTTGCAATCCTGACAGATGGGCTGTGTGAAACCATCAACACACGAAACACCAAAATGAAGCCCATGGTAGAGAGCCTAAGCAAGGCAATAATGCAAGCCGCCACTGAAACCATCCCAAGAGGAGCTAGGAAAAACTATAAGCCCTACTGGAATGATGAGTTGCAGAAAGTGGAAGATGCAGTAACAAATGCTAGGAACATGGCAGAACGAGAAAAATCCATGGAGGCAAACATCGCCCTCAAAGCCGCCGCGGCGAAGTACAAACACACTCTCAAGCAAACAGCAAGAGAAAGTTGGAAAAATAAAACGGAAAGTTTAAACCTGGACAAAGAAGGGAACAAGCTATGGAAGCTAGTCAGAGCCATGAACGACGAAACCCCGTCAAATAAACAAATTACTATCAAGCAGGGCGAGAACTTGATCACAGGTAAGAAAGCCGCAAACGCCTTTGTCGATCACTATGCCAGAGCAAACCACATCGAGGTCCCTGCAGAAAAGCATACAGACATTAGCGAAGAGCTAAAGGGACACGAAAACATAAATACGGCTCCTGAAGAGCACATGATGGCCAAACTAACAATGCGCGAAATGGAAGAGGCTATGAGAACACTTAAGAAAAGGAAATCTCCCGGAAAAGACGGGATAACAAACGAAATGCTGATGGGGCTGGGCCAAACAGCGAAGAAAAAACTACTATCAGTCCTGAACCAAAGCTGGAAAAGGGGTATTGTACCCCAGGCATGGAAAGATGCAATACTGGTACCAGTACCAAAAACAGGAAAGGACAAAACAGATCCGAATGGATACAGGCCCATAAGCCTACTGAGCTGTGTCGGCAAGCTGATGGAACGGATGATAAACACCAGACTGATGTGGCATCTGGAAGAAAAACGAATACTAATTCCACAGCAAGCCGGCTTTAGACAGCACAGATCCACTGAGGACCAGGTCATCCTCATAGCCCAGGAGATAGAAGATGCCTACCAGGCACAGAAACACACAGTAGCTGTTTGGGTGGATCTGGAAAAGGCATTTGACAAAGTCTGGAAGGATGGACTTAGAGTCAAGCTAAGGAGAAGTGATGTTTGTGGGAAGATGTACAAGTGGATCAACCACTACCTCAAACAAAGAACGGCCAGAGTCCAAGTACAAGGGCAGATGAGCAAAAAGGTGACACTCGAGCAGGGAGTACCCCAAGGGGGAGTACTGTCACCCACACTCTTCCTGGTATATATAAACGACATTACAGAGAATATACCAAGAAGAGTCCATAGCTCAATGTTTGCAGACGATCTGGCTATGTGGACCTCTGAAAAGAATCTCACCATAGCAAGAAATCGGATGCAAACGGCCCTAACATCGCTGGAAGAGTGGGCGAACTCATGGCTGGTCAAAATAAACGAGGAGAAAACCACGTGCACAATATTCTCGCTCTCATTAAAACCCCAAAGTACCAAATTAAGCCTAAATGGCAAAATCCTGCAGCCAAACGACAACCCAACCTATCTGGGAGTCACATTTGATCGGCGCATGACATGGAAAAGTCAGATTGAGAGAAACCGAATGAAAGCCAGAGAAAGAATGGCGATCATGAGGAAACTTGCTGGCACAAGCTGGGGAGCAGACGAAGGCATACTAAAGAAACTGTACACTGGAAGAGTGAGACCAGTTCTCGAGTATGGCATCGCGGCATGGACAACAGCAGCGAAGGCGAACTTCGATAAAGTTAACAGCCTTCAAAACCAAGCCATGAGAATTATAACAGGTGGCATGAAGTCAACGCCAATTGTAGAACTTGAAAAGATTACAAAACTGCAATCCATGACCGACAGAAGAGACTGCAGAGCCCAGCTGCAGTCAGAGAAACTCCGAAGACTGACGGACCATCCAATGTACCAGAGGCTAAACAATTTGGGAACTGGGAAACTAAAGCGGAGTAACTTTGCAGAAATAGCCAAAGCAAAGATGCACGAAGATCCCATAAACGCACTAACAACACCAAAACCCATCACTACTGTACGAAAACCTACTTGGAGGCAGGATATATTTCCAGAGGTGGTAGAAAATATACCAGGTATTGCAAACAAAAACTGCCAGAGTGAAAAAGAAAGGAGAGACACTACCCTAAGCTTCATAACGAAAAGCTACCCAAGCATGGACTGGACCCATGCATACACCGACGGTGCTGTAACAAACACTACACAGAACGGAGGGGCAGGAGCATTCCTGAACCTACCAAATGGCAGAAAAATAACACTGTCATTCGCTACTGGTAAGTACACGAGCAATTTCAGAGCAGAGGCAGAGGCACTGAGGGCGGCAGTGGAAGAAATGGTAACACACAGTGAAAATGAGAGCCATATAGTCCTGCTGACAGATGCTCTCGAAGTAGTCACAGCGCTAAAAAGCCAGAAAAACACTGAGCTTAATGACTTAAGAGCAGCACTCTGCAAACTGTGCCAACAGTCCGCACCAAAAAGGGTAGTGGTACAGTGGGTTCCGTCACACTGCAACATCCAAGGCAACGAGGAGGCAGACAGACTGGCAAAAGAAGGTGCAAGGCTACCACAAATAGATACTAGTATGACGTACGAAGAGTCAAAACGGCTTATCAAAGCCAGATACATGACCAAATGGGAAACCGAACATACTGGTTACACCAAAAACGATGCCTATTACCAGTTGAACCGAAGAGAGCAGGTCGTTGTCTTCAGACTTCGCACTGGCCACAACAGACTGAGGTACCACCTCTTCAACAAATTGAAGATAGGGTGTACCGACGAATGCCCGTGCGGTACTGGTAAAATGACCACTGAACATCTGCTGCAGAACTGCCCGACATACGAGGATCAGAGAGAGCAGATGTGGCCATTGCCAGTGGAACTGCAAGACAAGCTCTATGGTAGTGGCGAGAGTCTCAGGATGACCGCCGCTTTTTTCGAGAAAATAATGGTTACTGTCTGACTGTGTACGCAGAAGAAGAAGAAGAAGAAGAACTACTGTTAAGGAAGGAAAAACAGCGAAGAAAGGAACTGGTTCTCCCATTTAATAAAAACTAAGGCTTAGTATTGAGAGCCATAGAGAGAACGCGAAAGAAAATGAGGGATAGAGGGATTGCAACATAAAAGATTTGATTGATTGATTCATCTTCTATCTCCATGTGAAGCATACGTTCGCCACCACAACAGGAAACCCCCGCATTTTCAGTATAATTTTCAACAGTAATAATTTTGCATGCCGATGTTGCTAGACCTGTCCAGGACTCTCTTTAGTCTATATTTGGGACATACTTGAAAGGGTCGCAGTGGGCCTTTTCCCTTCAAATCGGAACTACTCAGGTGGATCATTACATAAGTAAACTGTACAATGAAAAGTTGCTATTTTGGACCACTTTAACGAGGACTGCAATAATGTCTCTCAATCCTTGCTGCGGAATGTGCAGAAGATCTGGTTGTGGCATGAGTGGATATTGGACATAGATGCATGAAGACTCCCGAAACGGGGGTGGTTCTACTGCCCTGGCCTCAAGCTGGGGTTTGCGGGAATGAAAGAGCCCCTATCCTGGGTTCAGTGGCAGCCGCAGTGGGGACATTGGCTATTGAAAGAGGGTGTACTTTCAAGTTGATCAACGACTACCTTTTGGTTGAGGACACTTCAGTCGATGAACCAGTGATGTACAGATTGCAGGCTTTTGAAACCACACGCTGGTCCAGGACAGAGGGACGTCTTTGAGGACGGTGCAGCCAGCGAGCTGCAGGAACCATCAGAATATTCACTTTTTCCCATTTGCTGAGAGGGATAGATCACCTATGAGTGTATCCTAGTGTAATGATGTCGATTCTTAACAGAACAGAACTGAACACTGAAGAATATCAGGTTTAGATAAGTACAGAAACAGGTGAACAAACTATCGACAACATACAGAGAGAGGTCTTTATCAAATGTTAGGGGACTGTGTGGCCTAGGAGTTGAGAGCTTGGCTTACAATACCAACGTATCAGGTTTATCAAAGGTTCGGGGACTGTTGGCCTAGGAGTTGGGAGCTTGGCTTACAATACCAACGTACCAGGTTTAAATCGCGCCCTGCTAGTTTTGACAGATAAGACATTTCGTGGTTGTTTTCAAGGCATGACCGCTTCTCTCAGTCGACCCAGCTGTAAATGAGTACCCTACGAAGCCAGGAGAACATTTCGGAGCCGTTGTCGGAACTACGCAGTTCGCATCCTGTCATCGGTACTTTCAACAACGACTTATACTGCGCACATGTTGCATCCTAAGTGGTTCTACGAACAACTTTCTAATCAAAGGTTATAGTTCCTAACTTAATATGGGGAGGGGAAATAACGTCTAGTCAGGCAAAACATACTGATCAGACATGTTAGTCAGGGTCAGGCAAAACATACTGATCAGACATGTTAGTCAGGGTCAGGCAAAACATACTGATCAGACATGTTAGTCAGGGTAAGGCAAAACATACTGATCAGACATGTTAGTCAGGCTCAGGCAAAACATTCAGATCAGCCATGTTAATCAGGGTCAGGCAACATATACTGGCCAAGACTCTCACCTCGACTACTAACGAAGTAAGATATCTACGTGATCCCCGTAGTATTGAGCGACACGCACATGAAACCAAGCATAAAACAACAGTCTGGAGGATCCTGGTCCACCTTCATCAGTACGCTTAGGATATGAGGAAAGCTACAACGACCAGCAATGAAACGTCCTTTTAAGGAGTATTAAAAGAGCATTCCTACTCACTAGGGGCATTCAAGACCTCAATATGATCCTTCATTGCTGCCATAACTTATCTATTTTACTTGATTTGTCAGAATTCGTTGTTCTTGTTCTTGATTTTGTTCTACTTGTTCACCTCATGTACTTCGTGATGTGTCTGTCAAAGGGAGTACTAGTTATTTAAATGTTAGTTATCTTTCCACTTATACCGTTGAGCGGCGTGGAGAGCTTAAATCGTCTGTCCTGCGCCAAGTGAGTTGAGTCGGTCATTCTGATCCTGTCTTCTTGCACAATCATTCACATACCATTTACTGAAAACTCCATCGTGGTGTGGACTGCATATCTTTTTCTGAGAAAGTGTTGAGGGCGCAATGTTCAGCATACACAGATACACACACATACATACACACACACACACACACACGCGCACGCACGCACACACACACACACACACACACACACACACACATGTGACTGACTACAAGGACACTCGTGGTCTGGAGGTGCCGGAGGTCGTGGGTTCGAATCACGGTTGAGACCTTGTTTTTTTCACATGGATCTTCTGGTAACAATGTCCCTGATCTCTGGAGAGTGAGATCGGACTTCGTGTTTAGTGTTGAGAACGTCAAAAATTTCTTGACAGTTAAAAATTGAAAAAGAGTAGGCTTAACGGCCGCTGCCCCGACAAAAATTTTAAATTCCTGTTAAAAATCTACCCAAATTATTTGTGCCTTCCCCCAGGTCTAGTAGACAGCGGGAAGTTAAAAAATAACTATAGCCTGGTCGAACATGCTTGATTAAATACCAGGATTCCAAGTACCAACTGTGTTTATATATATATATATGTAAATCATAGATAGGTGAAATATATATTGAGAAGGTTAGAGAGAGGGAGAGGGAGAGAGATAGTGAGATTATGGGATACAGAGACAAACCAAGAAGAAAACTCACACAAAAAAACAAAAAAAAATTACACGAGAGACAGCTCAGATTTATTATATGTTGAAAGTTAAAATACAAGAGAAGAAAAATAATACAGAACGGAGGATACGAATTGGACAGAGAAGTAGAATGTAAATGCGAAAGAAAAAATGGAGAACATACGAATAAATTGCACGATAAGACTAAATAAGAGCAGAAATTTGGAAAAGGAGGAAGAGTGTGTGTGTGTGTGTGTGTGTGTGTGTGTAAGAGAGAGAGAGAGAGAGAGAGAGTGAGAGAGAGAGAGAGAGAGATGAAGCAAAAGAGAGAAAAAGAGAATACAATGATACAGACTGTCCCTATTTAAGCTCCTAAAGAGAATACCCCTTGACCGTCAGATGGCCTAGTCGTTACAGTTAACAGTAACTCAATTACTGTCAGACATTGACGTCGTGAAATACAATCTTAATACGTAAATAATGGACCTACAATTAGGGAGGGGGGAAAATATGTTGAAAAGGAGATCAGGCTTAACTAATTGTGAAGTGTAAGACAAGCTCTTGGGAAGCAGAGGGTAAATACGGAGAATCAATGTGCCATTCATCATTGATAGACAAAGGTCAGGAGTTGAGGATTTGTGGATGTTAAGTTGGAGAGAAATGATAAACTAGATGGGATGTTACAGTAGAAGTATGGGAGGAGGAGTGGTGATAGAAGTAATGATAGTAGTGATGGTAGTAGTAGTTGTTGTAGTTGTAGAGGTAATAAAAGTAATAGTGGATTATATTTGTAAAGGTAGCAATAGTTGTAGTAGTAGTTGTATTAGTAGTAGTTGTAGTTGTATTAGTAGTAGTTGCAGTAGTAGTAGTAGTTGCAGTAGTAGTAGCTGTAGTTGTAGTAGCAGCAGGGGTAGCCGTAGCGGTAGTATTAGTGGGGGAAGAAGGGGTAATGGTGGTGGTAGTGGTAGTGATGACAGTAGTGGTAGTCGTAGTAGTAGTAGCAGTAATATTTGTTGTAATAGTAGTAGAAGTACTAGTGGTAGTAGTAATATTTGTTGTATTAGTAGTTGAAGTACCTGTAGTTCTAGTAGTAGTAGCCGTAATATTTGTTGTATCAGTAGTAGAAGTACTAGTAGTTCTAATAGTAGTAGCAGTAATATTTGTTGTATTAGTAGTAGAAGTACTAGTAGTTCTAGTAGTAGTAGCAGTAATATTTGTTGTATTAGTAGTAGAAGTACTAGTAGTTCTAGTAGTAGTAGCAGTAATATTTGTTGTAATAGTAGTAGAAGTACTACTAGTAGTAGTAATATTTGTTGTATTAGTAGTAGAAGTACTAGTAGTTCTAATAGTAGTAGCAGTAATATTTGTTGTATTAGTAGTAGAAGTACTAGTAGTTCTAGTAGTAGTAGCAGTAATATTTGTTGTATTAGTAGTAGAAGTACTAGTAGTTCTAGTAGTAGTAGCAGTAATATTTGTTGTAATAGTAGTAGAAGTACTACTAGTAGTAGTAATATTTGTTGTATTAGTAGTAGAAGTACTAGTAGTTCTAGTAGTAGTAGCAGTAATATTTGTTGTATTAGTAGTAGAAGAACTAGTAGTTCTAGTACTAGTAGTAGTTATATTTGTTGTATTAGTAGTAGAGGTACTAGTAGTTCCAGTAGTAGTAATATTTGTTGTATTAGTAGCAGAGGTACTAGTAGTTCTAGTAGTAGTAGTAGTAATATTTGTTGTATTAGTAGTAGAAGTACTAGTAGTTCTAGTAGTAGTAGTAGTAGTAATATTTGTTGTATTAGTAGTAGAGGTACTAGTAGTTCCAGTAGTAGTAATATTTATTGTATTAGTAGTAGAGGTACTAGTAGTTCTAGTAGTAGTAGTAGTAATATTTGTTGTATTAGTAGTAGAGGTACTAGTAGTTCCAGTAGTAGTAATATTTGTTGTATTAGTAGTAGAAGTACTAGTAGTTCTAGTAGTCGTAGTAATAGTAATGTACACGACTACCACATACACACACACACATATATATATACACACACACACACACGAAGACGTCTGGGTTGCAAATGTTTTTTTTTTTAAAAAAAGCAAAAAAAAACTAAATGAAATGCGAACTTGAAAACCATTTTATTAGAACACTTAGATTGTTCTTTATTTCCGAAAATAATTTTCACACACATAGATACAGTTATCTTGTCACTTTATCGGAACAGACATGCCCCATTCAGTTTATTTTGTGTTCCTCAGTCAGTTGTCTGGGTACCCCCCGTTGGTACACTTTCCGGAAAGTCACTGGATCATGCATGATGCTGTAGGGTAAACCATGTGAACACACTGTTGAAGTTGTTAGTGTTTGTCGTTACTCGTCCGTCAGCTCGAGTTTTCTCCCCCAGTTGTCGCACGGATACTTCTCTTGCAATCTGAATAGAACGACCAGACCAGGTTTCATCATCAATTATTTTTAGCGTTCGTACGAAAATTTATTGATCCAGTTATGCACAGTTTTACTCGCCAAACACTTCTCACCATAAACAGGAAGCATTTCCTTATGATTATCCTTTGTAGAAAGTTTTGCCATTAAAATACGCACAACAGCACGCTGTTCTCTGTAGACTCTGTAACCATGAACGCCATTTTGTAACATAGCTTCTCACGTGCATGCTATATCCGGCATCTGCTGCTTGCAGTAGTCACATAGATTTTATTTGCTGCGATTCTAATGTCAACTTCAGAAATTACCAATTAGAGTTTTCAGCTTTCCCCCATATCACTTTGTGACATATTTACTGACTTACTCTTGTAAATGTATGTAAGTATACACAATACGTGTATCGCATGTCTCTTCTATAACGTACACAGTAATTGCAATCCATGGTAATGGCACAAAGCAATATACATTACAGTCATCATCAAGTAGCATGTCCTTTACAGAACGTCGCTCTCGTAACAACCGATCTGAAAGACACTCGTTCCCTGGTATGCTATACCGCTTCTGCAATGTCAACCCCACAGCCTCGGTATTGTTGCTGTCCATCTTTTCCTCGCTATGCCTCTGCCTCTTTTACGAGATACCATACCCCACAGAATGCAAGTGGACGACGACTTCCTCACAACGATCAAATTGCGAATTATGACTTGGTATGACTTGGTATGACTTGGTATGGCCCGATGCCGTTTTCACATACAATACTACAGGATACAGTACAGGGCAAGCGAAGGCCGAGAAAATGATTGGATGACAATATCTATGAATGGACTAACCGATGACCGGAGAAAGCACAAAAAGCAACAGTAGACAGAGAGGGATGACGCAGGATTTTGTGGAGGTGTCAGCAGGGGTGCCCCAATAATCTCAATAGGTCACGGGATGAACTGAACTGAACTAATATCCTCCAGAATGGATTGTAATAACAAAGCAATGTATTGTATCTTCATTTTAACGTGAACTATCCCTTTTTACAAATAACAAGTTTGCCGCGTATGGCTCCAACCACAGAGAACAGCATCAAACCTTGCGAATCTCTGCGTAAATGTCTTTAACGCGCCCCCCCCCCCCCTTCCAAAAAAAACAAAACAAAAAAAACAAAAAAAAACAGCATTACCGCGAAGTACTTCTGGCATCCCAAGTGTAAGCAAAACCAGTTTGGTGAAAGTTGCAAACAAGAAGCAAAGAAGAAGTTTAAATTTGAAAGCGAAAACAAAATGAAATCAAACCGCAGTAAGTTGGAAAACCAGGGAATGGATATAGCTCGTAATTTTTGCACGTCGGACCGATCATTAATAACAAAGATAACATGATTTTTATGTATGTTCTTAAACACTTATTGCTATAGACATGTCCGTGTCAATATTAACACCAATTTCCATACCTATTGCTATAAACATATATCCACGTCAAGGCTGCCGAAGACAATTGTGTCAATGAAAATAGCGTTAGGTGGTGGGTTGTAGTAGCTGTCCTCACACACCGAAAGTGCTGATGATGATGGACCAGGGTTCCCCAAACGGTTGTGCTATGCTTGGCTTTATCTGTGTGACGCTCACTACTACAGGGATCACGTCGATCCACATCTTGTCAACCAGATACCTTGAAAATAGTCTGTGTCTATGGAACACTACATGTAAGAGAGACTCTGGTCCTGGTATGTGTATTGTGCCTAACCATTGCACGACGGCCGGGTCAATATGCCGTTGATGACTTGACTGACGTATAAATTCCCATGTTCTTGCCTGGATTAGTATACTGTCTCGCCTAAATAATTACTTGTTATTAGCTAGTTTGTAACACGTTAGTAACTAGTTCATTATACGTAATTACCTAGTTCCTGTTATGTTATTACCTAGTTCTTTATATGTTATTTCCTAGTTCCTTATCCTAGTTCCTTTTATGTTATTACCTAGTTCCTGTTATGTTATTACCTAGTTCTTTATATGTTATTTCCTAGTTCCTTATCCTAGTTCATTATATGTTATTACCTAGTTCCTTATATGTTATTACCTAGTTCCTGTTATGTTATTACCTAATTCCTGTTATGTTATTACCTAGTTCCTGTTATGTTATTACCTAGTTCCTGTTATGTTATTACCTAGTTCCTTATATGTTATTACCTAGTTCCTGTTATGTTATTACCTAGTTCCTTATATGTTATTACCTCGTTCCGGTTATGTTATTACCTAGTTCCTGTTATGTTATTACCTAGTTCCTGTTATGTTATTACCTAGATCCTGTTATGTTATTACCTAGTTCCTGTTATGTTATTACCTAATTCCTGTTAAGTTGTTACCTAGTTCCTGTTATGTTATTACTTAGTTCCTGTTATGTTATTACCTAGTTCCTGTAATGTTATTACCTAGTTCCTGTTATGTAATTACCTAGTTCCTGTTATGTTATTACCTAGTTCCTGTTATGTTATTACCTAGTTCCTGTTATGTTATTACCTAGTTCCTGTTATGTTTTTACAAAGTTGTGTATATGTTCTTACATAGCAATTTTTTACTTTTACTTATTGCTTTATATGTTATTTCATAGTTCTTTATAGTTCTTAAATAGTTCATTATACATTCGTGCCTTTCAACTTACATTTTATCCATAGATTTATCAATGTAAAGATCAATCCATCAATCCATTCATCTTCCCCGATATCTATTAATGCATTCATCCATCCATCCATCCACCCATCCACCGATCACTGCATTCATCCATCTATCCCTCCATCCATCGATCAATGCATTCATTCACCTCTCCATAGATCAATGCTTCATCTATCCATCGATCAATGCATTCATACATCCATCGATCATCCACCCATCGATCATCCATCCATCCATCAATCAATGCATTCATCCATCCATCCATTCATCCATCCACTCATCGATCCATCCATAGAACCTTCCATCGATCAATCCGTCTATCCTTCCATCCATCCATCGATCTATGCATTCATCCTTACTTCGATCCATTCATTCACACATTCATTCACACATCCATCCACACATCCGTCCATCCGCACATCTATCCATCCACACACACATCCAAACACACATCCAACCACACACCCATTCACACTTCCATCCACACATCCATACATCCACCCAAACATCCATCTATCCATCCACACATCCATCCACACGTTCATTCACATATCCATCCACACATCCATCCATCCATCCATCCACACATCCATCCATACATCCACTCACACATACATCCACACATCCACACATCCATCCATCCATCCACACATTATCCATACATTCATTCACACATATATCCACACTTCCATCCACACATCCATCCACACATCCATCCATACATCCATCCAAACATCCATCCATCCATCCACACATCCATCCACACATCCATTCACACATCCATTCACACTTCCATCCACACATCCAAACATCCATCCATCCATCCACACATCCATGCACACATCCACACATCCATCCACACATCCATTCACACTTCCATCCACACATCCAAACATCCATCCATCCATCCATCCAGACATCCATCCACACGTTCATCCAAACATCCACCCACACATCCATCCACACATCAATCCACACACCCATCCACACACCCATCCACACATCCATCAACACATCCATCCATCCATACATCCACACATCCATCCACACATCAACACATCCAATCCACACATCCATACATCCATCCATCCACACATCCATCCACACATCCATTTACACATCCATTCACACATCTATCCACACATCCATCCACACATCCATCCATCCATCCATCCACACATTCATCCATTCACACATCCATTCACACTTCCATCCACACATCCACACATCCATTCACACATCCATTCACACTTCCATCCACACATCCACACATCCATCCACACATCCATTCACACTTCCATCCACACATCCAAACATCCATCCATCCATCCATCCACACATCCATCCACACATCCATCCATCCATCCACACATCCATCCACACACCCATCCACACATCCATCCACACATCCATCCACACATCCATCCACACATCCACCCAAACATCCATCCACACATCCATCCACACATCCACACATCCATCCACACATCCATTCACACTTCCATCCACACATCCAAACATCCAACCATCCATCCACACATCCATGCACACATCCACACATCCATCCACACATCCATTCACACTTCCATCCACACATCCAAACATCCATCCATCCATCCATCCACACATCCATCCATACGTTCATCCAAACATCCACCCACACATCCATCCACACATCAATCCACACACCCATCCACACATCCATCCACACATCCATCCATCCATACATCCACACATCCATCCACACATCAACACATCCATCCATCCATCCACACATCCATCCACACATCCATTTACACATCCATTCACACATCTATCCACACATCCATCCACACATCCATCCATCCATCCATCTATCCACACATTCATCCATTCACACATCCAATTCACACTTCCATCCACACATCCATTCACACTTTCATCCACACATCCACACATCCATTCACACATCCATTCACACTTCCATCCACAAATCCATACATCCAGCCACACACCCATCCACACATCCATCCACACATCCATCCACACATTCATCCACACATCCATCCACACATTCATCCACACATCCATCCACACATCCATCCATCCATCCACACATCCATCAACACATCCATCCTCACATCCATTTGCACATCCATCCTTCGTCCCATCAGAACATCAAACAAGTCTGACTGTTATGTTCTAGCAAGCCACAAAAAGACTTGATACACATCAATATATATTGAAAGACACTTCGTTTTAGCCCCTCAATGTTGGATCCTCATAACTCGTGTCTCCTTGAAAAGCTAATGGTCAGTTTGAAGTGGCACGTGTCAGTAAGCTGAAAGTGTTTCCGCTCTGTAGAGACAAGCTCAATCCTTTGCCATCATGATCTGGTTCTTTCTCATCCCCGACCGGGCCAAATCTGTCAGCGCGTGCTTCGTAAAGGCTCTCTGGGATTATTACATCTGGATCGGCCTTTAAGTTGGATTAAGTCAGAGGTTTAGCCTGCATGAGAAGCAAGACTAGGCGTTGCTATGTGGGGTAGAGATATGAGGATGGACAAACAAGCTAAAACTATTGTTCGAAAATGAAACCAATGGTAATTTTGTGTGAGTGTGTGTGTATATATCTATATATATATATATTTGTGTGTGTGTGTGTGTGTGTTGCTAAGTGGAGTGGCTCAAATAAGGGGTGGTGTGTGTGTGTGTTGCTAAGAGGAGATCTCAAACAAGGGCTAGTCTGTGTGTGTGTGTGTGTGTTGCTAAGTGGAATGGCTCAAATAAGGGGTGGTGTGTGTGTGTGTTGCTAAGGGGAGATCTCAATCAAGGGGTGGTGTGTGTGTTGCTAAGTGGAGATCTCAAACAACGAGTGGTGTGTGTGTGTGTGTGTGTTGCTAAGTGGAGATCTCAAACAAGGGGTGGTGTGTGTGTGTGTGTGTGTGTTGCTAAGTGGAGATCTCAAACAAGGGGTGGTGTGTGTGTTGCTAAGTGGAGATCTCAAACAAGGGGGGGTGTGTGTGTGTTGCTAAGTGGAGATCTCAAACATGGGGTAGTGTGTGTATGTGTGTTGCTAAGTGGAGATCTCAAACAAGGGGTGGTGTGTGTGTGTGATGGCTCAAAACATAGATTATGTGTGTATGATGACTCATATTAGAACAAAGATTGTGTATGTGTGTTGGGGCGTTTGTGTGGGTGGGGGGAATGACTCAAACCATAGATTGTGTGTGTGTGTGGGGGGGGGGGGGGGTCGGGGTGTGTGACTAAAACCATAGGTTTCTGTATGTGTGAGGAGGGGGATGGATGACACAAACCATATATTGTATGTGTGTGTATGTGTGTTGATGACTCACATCATATGACGTGTGTGTGCTTGGTGTGTGTGTGTATTGACTCAAATCTAAGGTTGTGTGTGTATGTATGTGTTTGATGACTCAAACCGAAGGTAGTGTTTTTATGTATATGTGTGTGTGTGTGTAGATGGTATGTATGCACGTATGTATACATGTCTGTCTGTCTGTATGTAAGTGCGCGCGCGCGCGCGTGTGTGTGTGTGTGTGTGACTGTGGTACTGTGTGCGTGTGTTTAACTGCACAAAATTGTACCTTACATTCAGCATGAACAATTGTTTCAATGCATTTCAATGCATTTCAATGCACTATGAGAAAATTCCTCAACGCTAGAAAACTTGACCTAATTTTGGTATTGTTCACCTGGTCGAGATCGGAAGTCTTACTGAGTTTGAAAGAAATCTAGAAACATCTGTGCATACATATTATATATAACGGCGATATTACTGGGCGGGCAGATTGGGATCATGAGCCTTGGCTGGCAGCCAATCTGAGAGAAGGTAAACTCTGACTCTAAACATGGGTAGACAAAGCTCGTTATCCTGTTCACGCGGTTTACCAAGGAGAAGAGGAACTTTGATTTTTAACGCACAAGTCCCAGATAGTGCTGGCTAGTCTTGGGACGATGAGAGTATCATCGGATGTCTCGAGTAACTAGCATCTGAGGGCAACGACTCCACTGCCTTGTGAAAACCTCGAGAGAGGGTAGAGCTACGGGAGTAAACTCAGACAGAAAATCCTGAGTGGAAGCACCTAAGGCGAATTGTTTTAAAATTGCGAACTCATTCCGGCAGCTCCTGCAGCTGATCTGGTGCCAAATTGTCATGCTTTTAATTCCTTTGGATTACACCAACGAGGCCAAGAGGGCGTTTCTTGCAGTTTGGGCAGCCCAGGGTCTCCATATTCAGCGCCAAGGTTTGCGCTCTAAGAGGCTACTCACATGGTACCAAGCGCATTGTCTGCAAAGACTGAAACGCCTATGAATATATATCTATATATATTTTAAAACTAGCAACAACCACTAACAATGGCGGCTTTAGATGAACATTTTGTCTTGAACAAAACAATTGTAACCGAAGTAAATCAAAAGCTCGCTGTAATTGACTCGATCGTGTAGCTTTTAAGCATCTGTTGCTTATCTTATAATGTTGATTTTCAATAATAATAAGTCTGCAGTAGTTATAATATTATCATCTTGTCTTAAGTAAACAACAAAACATTTTACATTTTAAGGTTCCCGGAATGCTGTGTTTGCTAATTATTAACGGTTCAATGAAAGCAGCGGAGTGCATACCAGCGCAGCACTAATTGGTAATGTCATGTCTAGAGTATAAAGGTCACATGCTATCTCCCATTGCCAGCACAGTTATTTTTAGATTTGATGTAATTTAAGTTGTGATAGTTTCAGTTCTCTGTGGAACATGTACGTTTAGAGGGCAGGAGAAGATGGGGTGGGAGGGGGGTGGGGGGGGGGGAGTAGGCCGGCGACGGTTTCCTCTGGAAATCGAAAGTTGTCTGAATGTGTTGGACGAACGTAGGTCACGCCAGGGTCAATCCCCGTTTCGACACTAGGTCGACAAGGAAACGAGGGTTTAGGTACATGTTAGGTTGAAGACTTTGTCTGATACAAGGATGGGTGTCAGAACTGACCACTCTGGCGTCAGACTTGACAGGGAAAGGGGTTGTTGACAACGAATACTTGCACAACATGCTACCACATTTAGAATGACAGTGACTCGTGGATAGCAATGCTTTATCTGTTCGTCTGTCGGGGCCTCACTCCTAGACCAGCCGCCAACCAAGGCGACTGGCCTGGTCTGCCCTGCCATAACACTCAGCTGAGGTTGCCTTTCCTCGCTCTAGGATAAGGCATTGTATCCTCTTGCGTGTGCTCCTTCGCACATCGTCGGTTGTCAGGTTTGGTAGACGCTGACCAACTTTCAGAGTTATCAGAAAACATGTTACACAGCCATATCTGACAACACCCGACAAGATACGCCAGTATCTTATCTGCAACGCTTCAGATTGTTTGAAATCAGTTTTCCTTCAACTAGATGAGCTGCCACCTAGGCTTTCGAGCCCCATCTGCCCGAAACTACTGGCTTAAAGGCGTCAGTGACTCGTCTTCCGCCCTTTCTCCTGTTAGTCAAAACAGTTCTGCCACGCGAAGGCCAGGAGATGGACTTTGTTGTTAGAGGCTACATGAGACGCACGCCATGGGAGCATTTAGTTGGTGTTGAGAGTTCATCCTCCACCCCAACCCCGGCTATAACAACATTTAGAACACGTAGATAGACAGTCAATAACAATTTAAATGCGGTTGTTCTAAATTGGAGTGATGGCAAAATCAGCCAACCCAAAGAAGACCATACGACTTCCATGGTTGTTGTTTGAGCCTATAAAAGACACTGTAGAGATACATTCGGCAGACTGGCTGGGAGATTGGGGAAGAGACTGGAAGAGAGAGAGAGAGAGAGAGGGAGAGAGAGAGAGAAAGAGAGAGAGAGAGAGGAGAGAGAGAGTTTAAGGAGTGGTTGTCCCATCATACACCTCGAGCTGGACCAATCGTGCTTAATAGGTGCTTATGAGGGACAATCCTGAATAAGTGTTATAGTTGTTAAACGAGTGTTCAGATCGCCCGAGCACGAGTTCTGAATGTGTGTTGTATATGCATAGCACCTTGTAAACTATGTGTGTTCTGAATTGATGCGAGTGTACAGATCGCATGAGGACGAGTTTGTAAATGTGTGTTGAGTGTGCAGATAGATGACGTCGAGCTAACTCGAGCCATTAAGGTATGGCTAGAATAGTATTTGAGTTGTGGAGTTTTGTTGTTGCAGTGGTAGACTAAGAATCTAGGTATCACAGATTTGGAGGAACCATCAAAAGCTAGTGCTTAAATCCAATGAAGTAGCTTTATATAATATATCTATATATATTTATATATATTATATATATATATCAATTTATATATATATATATATATATATATATATATATATATATATATATATATATATATATATATCTTTAGTTTAGAAGTTCTTTGTATTTTTATGAATATGTACACCATTATTAATGTTAATAAATGATATTATTATGTCTCGATGGTTAACTTTGGTGTTTACTGTGCTGAAATGGCGTTTAGATAATTGTTAACTTTTAAGATAAGTATTACTCTGCAGTAACCTTACCCTACATAATTTGGTCCGAATGACCAAGAAATATGTCATAAGATAACTACTCAGCTAAAGCATACGCTGGTACAACGTTTATTGCACCCATGATATCTGGAAGTCTCTTTTGACCTAGATGTAATGGACCAAACTATGACATACTTTAGATAGGCCATTTGATTCACCGGGAAGACCCCATGAAACGTCACATCACATCCGCGGATGCAATAACAGAACTGATAGTGTGCCAATGTTTATAACTAATCCATGCTACACATAGAGAAATAAAACAAATAAGTACAAGGAAACAAAACCAAAAACAATATAGGTTATGATCATGCATTTCTGATGCCCCAGGATTGAAATTACAGTAATTTGAGATCACATCTTGGAGCACAAATCTAATGCTGTCGTAATCTTCGCTTGCGATAAACAGCTACTATGTATGTCTTTTAGCTTTTCTAGAATGTTAGATGAATTGTTGTTGTTGTTTTTTTGCGCTCGTCTTATTTCTCTATTCTCCAAGGCTGTGTCCGTTGCTCTATTATTTTGATTGCGTGCCTGTCGATTAGATAAATAAGACTGACACTGTAATAAAACCAAATGTCACGGATCTCTCCTACGAAAACATCTCTCAATCAATTTTGCATTCAAGGTACTACAATTCACAATCTATTCATTCTTCTTGAGTTTCATTTCAGGTTGCACAGGAAAGTATTTTGTACAAGCCATTTGAAGAAAAAAAGACATGAACGGGTTGGAGGATTGGAGAAAGAGATGGGCCGGTCAAATGGGAAGATAGTGCAAGTTGAAATGGAAAAGATGGGTTGATAGAAAGAGAGAAAATTTAGTGGGAAGAGATGGACGAATTGTTTATAATTATCCTAGCTAACGCCGAGACGGCTGATTGGTTCTCTAAAATGTTTAGATGTACAAGAGCGATTTGAACAGTTTTGCCTTTGAGGAGATAATTTCATGAATGTGCAAGATTTACACACGAGGTATACTTTTTCTAAAAGCTTGGAGTGTTATTTAGGTGACGTGTCATTATTACTCAACGCAGCCATCATCCTGGCCCGCACACAAACGACAACGCCAGACAAGTTGTTGCGTCCTGTCGAGGGAAAAAATCAGAGGTCTTTTCCCGAAACCAAGTCCGCACAGCTGCTTGAACCTTCTCATCAGAAGCATAACGGTGTCCCTTTAGGTATTTCTTCTTTTATGGGAAAAAGAAGAAGTCGCAAATTGCCAGATCTAGACTGAACAACGGATCCGTTAAAATGTCGTCAAACTTGAGACGCTCTAATGCAGCCATTGTTTCTCGACTAGTTTGTCGACGAGCATTGTGGTGCTGAAGAATTGTGAGTTTCCCAACACGAACACACATCAATTGTGCCCGAAGTTTCTGCAAAGTTTTCACATATCGATCGGAGTTGACAGTATTGCCGTGGTCCAAAGATTCAGTGTGGACTATGCCTTCACAGTCCGAAAAGATGGATATCATCACTTTTTCCGCATTATTTTATGATAGGGGCGTTCTTATGCCTGGACTTCATAGACGGGCGCTTGTTTTCTGGGAGGTGACGATGTGCCCACCACTCGTCGCCAATGACAATTAGGTGAATAAAGGCATCGCCTTCCCGTTCAAATCGCGTCAGAAGTTCCTGACACATCTGCATTTTCAGATGTTTCATGTGCTCTTTCATATCCGGTTTCAGCATGCGAGCGACTCATCTCGCACACACTTTCCCGTACCCAAGCAGGGCATGGATAATGTGATAGTCTCGCTCAATCGAAATCATAGGCAATGTGACGAAATCGTTCTACTCGACACGGCGATTGGCGATCAATCACAGCACATTGCTTCAACCGTATTTTCCATGTATGTTGCCATTTTTAAGTCTGCTGTGCGCGAGCGTTTCGTTTCAGGCGCAAGCCACTACATGACCCTATAGTCGCTTTATTTTAAATTATTTTTACATAGGTGTCACGTGGTTCCGAGCACTGTTGTCATAGTTTTGGCGCTGGAGCTAAAGCTGAAACTTTTCAAATCGTCCTCGTATCAGTTGTTGTCATATTAATCTTGTTTCTGGCCATGTACCTCGTCATTTAAACATCAGTTTGTTAAGATCTTCTCTCTAGATCGAATTATCTTAGCTACGTGCCATGTGTACAAGACATAAGGTAGGATTGATATGTTTTTGTTTTTCGAAACTTTTTGGACTGAGTAAAGTTAACGCTTGACTTTTTTGTTGCAGCGAGTTACAGTTGCTTTTTGTACATCCATAAGAAGGTCGACAATGGTCCTTCTTACTGTAGTGCAATATGAGGCTCACTGCTATGCGGATCACAGTGTCAATCCTCACTTCGTAACACAGCCTGTTTCTAAGTGCAGGAACTGTGTCTTGATGTGGGAGGTCTTGATGTGGGAGGTATTGATGTGGGAGGTCTTGACGTGGGAGGTCTTGATGTGGGAGGTCTTGATGTTGGAGGTTTTGATGTGGGAGATCTTGATGTGGGAGGTCTTGATGTGGGAGGTCTTGACGTGGGAGGTCTTGATGTGGGAGGTCTTGATGTGGGAGGTCTTGATATGGGAGGTATTGATGTGGGAGGTCTTGATGTGGGAGGTCTTGACGTGGGAGGTCTTGATGTGGGAGGTCCTGATGTGGGAGGTCTTGATGTGGGAGGTTTTGTTTGAACCACTCCACTTGGCAACACACACACCACCCCTTGTTTGAGATCTCCACTTAGCAACACACGCACATCACCCCTTATTTTAGATCTCCACTTAGCAACACACGCACATCACCCCTTGTTTGAGATCTCCACTTAGCAACACACACACACCCCCCCCCCCTTATTTTAGATCTCCACTTCTCTCTCTCTCTCTCTCTCTCTCTCTCACACATACACACGCACGCACGCACACACGCACGCACGCACGCACACACACACACACACACCACCCCTTGCTTGAGATCTCTTCCGTAGGGCTGAAGTAAAATTGATGTTTTAGGTCTAGATCAGTATGTTTCAACCAAAACTGATTACTCTTCGCTTCCGTAGGCCTGAAGTAAAATTGATGTTTTAGGTCTAGATCAGTATGTTTCAACCAAAACTGATTACTCTTCGCTTCCGTAGGCCTGAAGTAAAATTGAAGTGGGAGGTCTTAATCAGTATGTTTCAGCCAAAACTGATTACTCTTCGCTTCCGTAGGGCTGATGTAAAATTGATGTGATAGAAAGTTGTACATTTCTAATTTTGATGAAAAGAGGAGAATTTCTATCTGACTTTGTTATTCTCGCGATAACGTATTGGCTTGCTTCCATTATCTTTGTCAGTTGGGTATTACACAAATCGGTAAAACTTAGTACTTAATAAAATATCTAACCATTAATCTTTATGGGACCTTTTTATTTCTGACAAAAAAGCCTATATTACTACTAGACAGAAAATTATAACTACATTTTAGTAACAGTTTTTATGCACTGTCAGCGTTTTCTATTATAGTCATAAAATACTAATGTTTGGCCTTTAGTGAGTCTTGGTTTATTTATATCTGAGACTTCAACGTCTGTCTGGTTTTCATGCACTTTATGGTTCTGTCGGAAGTTTTCTTTATTATAAATGTGAATGATGGGACCGACATTGATTCTGATTACATTGTATCTTATCGTACTTCATTACAAGAAAACATTGTTTCAGAGAGAGAGAGAGAGAGAGAGAGAGAGAGAGAGAGAGAGAGAGAGAGAGAGGATTGAGAGATAGGCAGAGATAGTGTTTTACATATACTCATCAAGAAGAATAACTAGATAGGAGAACATGCGAAAAATGACGATATAGAAATAGAGAATCAGACAGATCGTGCTTAATAGGTAGGTACATGTGGGGGACATTCCTGAATAAGTGTTTTAGTTGTTAAACGAGTGTACAGGGGGTGGGGGCACAAAAGAAGCCAACAAGTATATTGTAATTATTACAACAAGCACGTGTCCTCTGGAAATGATTTTTAAGTCAGGCAATCCTTTTACTGCCGAAGCACTACAGACGCATCATGGATCATAAAACAGCCATCCTTTTCATGTCAGCCAACATCGAGGGACTCTTTGTAGCAGTCCAAGATCAATACCATCTGATGATCCACCCAAATATAGTGGAATCATGCAATATGGATGGCATGCTGTGGAGGAATGACAAAGCAATCCCCGTGGCTGAACATTGGAGACATGATATTGAACGTGGTGCCCATGATACGGAAATACGTAAGTAATCCATATGGTTTCATATGAAGCAGCCTTTGTACATGAAACTGCTATCGAAGTCCTATTGTGTGCAGCATCGATGGTGGTTTCTGTGGCAAGTTGGTTTTACAAAATGCGGGTATTTGTCCGATGTCCAACTATTTTCCTCAACTTTTAGCGGCACGTTTATAATATCACAATGACATTATTGCTCAGATTCCTCCCGAGTACCAGAGATGTCGATCCTTTTTCATTTCATTTCATTTTTTTTTCGTTAGCCTAATTTCTCTATTTGCAAGGCGGTGTGCATTGCACTACGATTTATCGCCGTGCATGATACATATATAGAGTAGGACTAAAGTTCACACCAACTTCCAGGTAAGTGTTTTGACGCCTTCATACTAAAGTACAAACGTTTCGACAATCGCTCGTTGTTTAATATAGACAATACCCATTGTAGTATTCGCAATACCTGTGATCCTGTCAGCCATGTGAATCAATGTGGTTAACATCCTGTATATAGATTGCATGTTATTATATTTACAACTATTAAGGTGAGATGGGATTCAGCTGTCCGCACCAAAAAGAGTAGTGGTACAATGGGTTCCATCCCACTGTAACATCCAAGGCAGCGAGGAGGCAGACAGACTGGCAAAAGAAGGTGCAAGACTACCACAACCAGATACTCGTGTGACATACGAAGAGTCAAAAAGGCTTAATAGAGCTAGATACATGACCAAATTGGAAACAGAACATACTGGCTACACAAAAAAACGATGCCTATTACCAGTTGAACAGACGAGAGCAGGTCGTGGTCTTCAGACTTCGCACTGGCCACAAAAGACTGAGGTACCACCTATTCAATAAACTGAAGATAGGTGGCACTGACGAATGCTCGTGTGGTACTGGGAAATGACCGCTAAACATTTGCTGCAAAACTGCCCGACATATGAGGATCAGAGAGAGCAGATGTGGCCATCATCCAGTGCCAACACTAGACAAGCTCTATGGCAGTGTCGACAGCCTCAGGATGATCGCTGCTTTTTTCGAAAAAATTAAGGTTGGTGTCTGATTGCGTACGATGAAGAAGAAGAAGAAGAAGAAGAAGGATTCAATCGTCCTTCTTATCTGGTCATATTGACACTCCAGCCGGAGTATAGGGCCACTACTAATTTGGCCTGCTTCAGGAAGCATGGACAAACACACTGCGGTTTTTAAGCTGTCGTTTCTTGATCGATTTTGTTTTACACGTTGATGTAGCTAGCTCCATGTACAACTATTTTTGATTTCCCCCTTACGACATGCATAAAAGAATTTATTGTCTTGTTTCTTTTCAATCCAGCCAGAGCCATTGCATCTGTTGATAAAACCACAGACAGTAATAAAACTACTTAAAAGATGTTTCACCCCGATTAGACCTCCACTTCTACTAAGCCACCAAGATACAAAACCTTGGTGGCAATTTCACAAGGACAGCAATTGTTGTTAATGACACGTGAGTCAATTCCACCGGTCGCTTCATTTACATGGTCAGTATATAAAAGTAAAATGGACGTAGCCAACTGGACATTTTTCGAACACTCTCTATCGAATCTGGTACAAAGGGAGGCATTTACTGGAAACCAAACTTCGAATTAAAAAAAATAAGTTGAATCGTCTCCGTTCTACTATATGGCTTCGAAACGTGGACTTTTCTGTAGAGTGATCAGAAACGCATTGACGTCTTCCACAAACCTCAACCAGAGACGAATTCTTATAATCCACTGCTACGACCGGATCACAAGACGAAATTACCAGACGGAAATGCCTTGAAATTACCTTCACCATGCTAAACCGTCGCCGTTTGATTGTATTTGTACACGAAGTGCGCTTTGTCGAAGACTTCCCGTTCACCTGATCTTAAATCAGACACTCTACACCAAGGACGGTAAACGTCCTCTCCCTCCTGGTCCTTCAATGCTGACCGCCCACTCAATACATGGTCGGGTCAAGTTGGAACGACATTATCCTCACTACATGCATCCTGGGACTCGACCACACATTATGGTCGTGGACAGTTGGAACGACATTATCCTCACTACATGCATCCTGGGACTCGACCACACATTATGGTCGTGGACAGTTGGTGCGACATTATCCTCACTACATGCATCCTGGGACTCGACCACACATTATGGTCGTGGACAGTTGGAACGACATTATCCTCACTACATGCATCCTGGGACTCGACCACACATTATGGTCGTGGACAGTTGGAACGACATTATCCTCACTACATGCATCCTGGGACTCGACCACACATTATGGTCGTGGACAGTTGGTGCGACATTATCCTCACTACATTCATCCTGTGACTCGACCACACATTATGGTCGTGGACAGTTGGCGCGAGGGCCCTTGTCGCCTAGACGGTAAATCTGCCTACCTGCCTGCTTACCTATCTACCTACCTAGCTACCTAAATACGTATGTACCTACCTACCGACCTAACTACCTCTCTCCCTTACTACCTTCCTACCTACCTACCTACCTACCCACTACCCACCTACTACCTACCTACCTATTACAGTTGGCATAATTTAGGAAGCGTGTGTCGAAGTACTTTGCATGCTTCTCCAGTGGTAGTTTCTGTGGCACTTTTTTCCCACGATGAGGATGTCAGCCCTAAGTACAACCCTCTTTGGCTGTCCTTTACCACACCTTTAGTAATTTCACCTGGCTTCCAAATGGATTTCAATCATTACATCAAACTACGAAAGGGGTAGACCTTTCCCCAAAAGAAGGCGTACACATGCATTTCACCGAGGGGTTCACATTATATCATTTGTTAGCGCGCTGGCTTCGCATCTGAGTGGTTCTGGGTTCATTCCCCAGTTGAGGCGGTAATTTTTTTTCAGACCGCAATGGCTCCCTAGTCGACCCAGCCTTAAATGGGTACCGGTTCAGTACGGGAAATAAAAGCGGCGAGGGAGAGGAGATGGCTACCGCCCTCATATAGCCGAGCCTTTGAAATGTGAGATCGCTAACACCTCACACCCCTACGGCAGTAATGTTATGGGATACTTTACTTTTACTACCACAGGGGTAGAATGCCTTCATTATCTTACAAAAGGAGTATAATGTTTTCACCAAACTGGCGAATGGGTCAACTGTGTTCGCTAGACTGTGTACTGGTTTTCACGGGTCTCCAAACTGTCAAAGAAGAGCAAAGAACACGTCAACCGTCCATGTCTCAAAATAAGGCTAAGACCCCTTTTACCAGTCCAAACAAATTAAAAAAACAACCCAAATCTGATCATTGAACCAACTAACTTTACATTAAAACTAAGGCCGTAAGTAAGTGATCTCACCAGATGCAAGGAACTGTATCGAATCTCACAACTGGTCGTGTTATTTGCGAGTCGGTTCTCAGAAATCAAATATGCCAGACGCCCAAAGCTATGCCCGATTAGAGGAACATGTGTTTGCTCTCAATCAGTAGAGTGGGTAATTTCATAGGATACACTGTTGTCGGGGATCAAATGTTAGATACTTCATTTTTCTAGGTTTCAACTACTAATGAAGTTGAGGGACCAGTTCCCGTCCTCGCTTCTTTTCCTCATGAGACAGCAAAACAATATCCCATTTACAGCTGGGCCGAATAGAACGTGTCGAAAATGAGGATCGAATTCTGTACCTCTGCTGTGAGAAGGAAGCGCTCCATCACTCTGATGAGCATACGCTCTTTTACACAATAGGGCGTCTGAACAATATTTTGGGTGCTCTCTCACTTATAGAATATGTAACCAATATCAGATAAGGTCCTTACCCAAGGTACGTGACAAAACCTGTACATTTTGGGCCATGAAATGTCAGATCGGAAGTCATTCATGTTCATTACAAGAGATTGAAGGACCGAGTTTTCCATCGAGGTCTTCATGTGTAAGAAGGATACGAATAGCACCACTGCCCCAAACAGAGCATGTCATAAAATGCGACTAATTGTGTGACATGGCATAGCACAGACCATAGTTAGGTGGTTTGTCAAAAACAGCTTAGATGGCGCTTAACAGGCTGCGAGAATACTCTTCTCTAGTGTTTGAGTCTATTAGGATGGAGTCGCACATTAGTTAACCATCCTCCCCGGAAACCTGTCCCAAAGCAGCAGCGTAATAAACTGCTCAAACCTAGCCCGCTGAGCAGGAAATTGTCGTCCCGATTACATTCAGCTCACGCCAAAGCTGGAAGCTGCACAGGGGCATCCGTCCCTATCGTAGTACAGGTCAACTAAGACTAAGACAAGCGATTGAATGATGAGTTATGATTTCTGTTGTATTTGGAGCACTATTGCCTGAGTCGAATGCACAGCAGGACATAAATGTTGCCCATCGCAATCAAAGATGGCGACATCATTAGGCGTGTGCTGGGATATGTTTCTAATATAGTACAGAGACCAACCCGGTACGGCGGTCGTACCGCGCCCGATGCACTCATGCGATAAGTCGGCTGTGGACGAGTTGTGCCTTCTGCGCCTACTCCGATCCTCTGGGAAGTGGTTACGATTTGCGATATGAGCACCTTCAGTGATGCTAGCCAACCAGGTGGAGCTTCGAGGATAGAGATATCAATGTTGAAGCATTTATGAGACAGTTTCAAGGATTCCCTATATCGTTTCTTCTGTCATCTAATGGGTGCCCACCTGTTCTGAGCAAACCGTATAACAACTGCTTGGAAATGTGCTCCTTGGGTACGCGAACATGTTCCGTCCATCTTATCTGGGCTTCTTTGCAGAAACATCTAGATGCCAACCATGTTAGTCTTACTATGAATTTTAGAGTTCGACACTTTGTCCTCCACCCCCTTCCTCCGATCCTGAGCATCCTTTGATGACATGTCAAGTGAAAACGATTTAACTATCTGACGTACCTATTATAAATTGTCCATGCTTCGCTGGAATGTAGCAGAGTGGCTTACAATACAGCACGATACATTTAACCTTGCTGGCGACACTAATGCTCATCTCGTAAAAATAGAACACGAATAACTGCAATTGCGCGATCTTGTCGCAGAGCACTATGAAGACCAGGAGGCAGATGAACATAGAATACGTAAAGTAAATAAATACATCAACATTACAGCCTAAAACTATTTGTCCATGAGAGGAAAACAGCTCAAAAAGCGCTTCTGTAAAAGTGGATGAAAGATCTATTGTTGTATTTGCAGTCTGAACATCACAACAATTACATTTTGATTGGGCTTATATCATAATCTATCTATCTATCTATCTATCTATCTATCTATCTATCTATCTATCTATCTATCTATCTATCTATCTATCTATCTATCTATCTATCTATCTATCTATCTATCTATCTATCTATCTATCTATCTATCTATCTATCTATCTATCTATCTATCTATCTATCTATCTATCTATCTATCTATCTATCTATCTATCTATCTATCTATCTATCTATCTATCTATCTATCTATCTATCTATCTATCTATCTATCTATCTATCTATCTATCTATCTATCTATCTATCTATCTATCTATCTATCTATCTATCTATCTATCTATCTATCTATCTATCTATCTATCTATCTATCTATCTATCTATCTATCTATCTATCTATCTATCTATCTATCTATCTATCTATCTATCTATCTATCTATCTATCTATCTATCTATCTATCTATCTATCTATCTATCTATCTATCTATCTATCTATCTATCTATCTATCTATCTATCTATCTATCTATCTATCTATCTATCTATCTATCTATCTATCTATCTATCTATCTATCTATCTATCTATCTATCTATCTATCTATCTATCTATCTATCTATCTATCTATCTATCTATCTATCTATCTATCTATCTATCTATCTATCTATCTATCTATCTATCTATCTATCTATCTATCTATCTATCTATCTATCTATCTATCTATCTATCTATCTATCTATCTATCTATCTATCTATCTATCTATCTATCTATCTATCTATCTATCTATCTATCTATCTATCTATCTATCTATCTATCTATCTATCTATCTATCTATCTATCTATCTATCTATCTATCTATCTATCTATCTATCTATCTATCTATCTATCTATCTATCTATCTATCTATCTATCTATCTATCTATCTATCTATCTATCTATCTATCTATCTATCTATCTATCTATCTATCTATCTATCTATCTATCTATCTATCTATCTATCTATCTATCTATCTATCTATCTATCTATCTATCTATCTATCTATCTATCTATCTATCTATCTATCTATCTATCTATCTATCTATCTATCTATCTATCTATCTATCTATCT